>JADBJO010016381.1:17500-40664 GCA_016801955.1 Conus betulinus | reverse complement strand
GGGACACCCCACACACACAAACACACAAACTCTCCCTATTTACACCACACAAACAAACACCCATACACCCAAACACACACACACACCAACACACCAAACACATGCACGCACGCAAGGAAAAGATGACAGCACGTACGCACTTAACCCCCTCCCGTGCTCACACACCACCACACACACCACACACACACCACACTACACCACACCCACACACACACACCCATCACACGCACGCACGCCACGCCGCACGCACGCACGCACACCCACCAAACCACACACACAACACACATACACAGCCACACAAACGCATCACTCACACACACACCCACACCCCCACACACCCACACACACACCACCACACACACACCCTCACACATACACCACATTTAACGCTCTCTCGTCTCACACCCACACACTGGCGCGCGCGCGCACGATCTAAGATGAACACAACAGTCTCGGTCCATTTTCCACACAAACACACACACCACACCACACATCAACAAACACATACATACACGCAACGCAAGCACAGATTCCCCACCTTCGCACTTGTGTGAACACACCAATTTCACACAAACACACACACACACCACACACACCACACACACACACACACACACACCACACACACACACAGTTCCTGCGTACGCACACGCAGAGAGACAGAGAGAGAGAGAGCGAGGGAGAGGAGAGGAGATGAGAGAGAGAGAGAGGAGAGAGAGAGAGAGAGAGGAGAGAGAGAGAGAGAGGGGGAGGCGCGAGAGATGAGAGAGAGGAGAGAAGAGAGACGACAACGAACGAACGAACGAAACTTGTTGTTTAATGAGGGAAAAGAATAAGCACAAGTCAGTGGCTATTTTCCATCCAGCCCCTTAACACAATAAAGACGTGGAAGAAATCATTGCATTGCAACTGCCATAGAAACTCATAACAATAATGAATACATAGCAATTTAAAATAAGGAGAATGCACAATATAACTAGAGGAAGAGAGTTGTGGGAGAGAGGGGAGGGATGGAGAGCGACACAAAGAGAGGGAGAGAGGTGGTGACTTGGAGGACACAGAACTAAAGAGACGGAAAGGTCTCTGGCACGAGGAGAGACAGAAGAGAAGAAGAAGAAAGAAGAACGAAGAAGAAGAAGAAGAGAAGAAGAGAGAAGAAATGAAGAAAGAGAAGAAGAAGAAGAAGAAAAGAAGACGAAGAGGAGGAGGAGGAGGAGGAGAAGCATATCAAAGAGAGAGAGAGAGAGGGAGAAGGAGAGAGAGAGAGAGAGAGTGTGTACCATTACCAACGTCACCATCACCACCACTTCCGGGCTGTAACACAATCAACCCCGTGTGTCATCGATCATGCAGACTGACTGACGCGCAGAGCAAGGCGCTTAGTCCTGTCTGCAAAAGATGTCACAACAAGAGCTACTGTGCACGCATGAATGAGAGAGAGAGAGAGAGAGAGAGAGAGAGAGAGAGAGAGAGAGAGACAGAGACAGAGAGACAGACAGACAGACAGACAGACAGACAAAAGACAGACAGACAGACAGACAGAGAGAGGCAGAGAAGAAGAGGCGGAGAGGTTTAGGTTTCATTTTTTATGGTGGTGTCAATGAGTGCGCACTCGTCCATACACGCTACAACCTCCTCTGCTAAGCTACAACACAAAGTGGCTAGGATCTCTAGTTGATGGATAACGCTGTAACTAAAGTGAAAGGATTGCAGATGAAAGTCTCACAGGGTACGATTTAGCAGATGTCTGACCTGCAGATGAGGCTATCACAGGATACGATTTAGCAGATGTCTGAACTGCAGATGAGGCTGTGCACAGGATACGATTTAGCAGGTGTGTGACCTGCAGATCAGGGTGTCACAGGATACGATTTAGCAGGTGTGTGACCTGCAGATGAAGGTCTCAGAGGATACGATTTAGCAGGTGTGTGACCTGCAGATGAGTGTCTCACAGGATACGATTTAGCAGGTGTGTGACCTGCAGATGAAGGTCTCAGAGGATACGATTTAGCAGATGTCTGACCTGCACATGAGGGTATCACATTATACGATTTAGCAGATGTCTGGCCTGCAGATAAGGGTCTCACATTATACGATTTAGCAGATGTCTGACCTACAGATGAGGGTCTCACATTATACGATTTAGCAGATGTCTGACCTACAGATGAGGGTCTCACATTATACGATTTAGCAGATGTCGACCTACAGATGAGGGTCTCACATTATACGATTTAGCAGATGTCTGACCTACAGATGAGGGTCTCACATTATACGATTTAGCAGATGTCTGACCTACAGATGAGGGTCTCACATTATACGATTTAGCAGATGTCTGACCTACAGATGAGGGTCTCACATTAAACGATTTTGCAGATGTCTGACCTACAGATGAGGGTCTCACATTGTGCGATTTTAGCAGATGTCTGACCTACAGATGAGGGGTCTCACATTATACGATTTAGCAGATGTCTGACCTGCAGATGAGGGTCTACACATTGTGCGATTAGCAGTTGTCTGAACTGCACAACGGGTGTCCAACGCGCTGCTCAGACCTTCAGTATCTACTTGACATTTGGCTGCGCCACTGTAATAGTGTATGTGTGTGTGTGTGGTGTGTGTGTGTGTGTGTGTGTGTGTGTGTGTGTGTGTGTGTGTGGTGTGTGTGTGTGGTGTGGTGTGTGTGTGGTGTGTGTGTGCGTGCGTGCGTGCGTGCGTGCGTGCGTGCGGTGCGTGTGTGAGTGTGTGTGTGTTGTGTTTGTATGTATGTATGTGTGCGTGCGTGTTGCGCGCGCGCAAATTTGTGTGTGTGGTGGGTGTGTGTGTGTGCGCGCGCGCGCGCGTGTCGTGTGGTGTGTGTGTGTGTGTGTGTGTGGTGTGTGTGGTGTGTGTTGTGTATGTGTGTGTGTGAAGCCTTTACACTTTCAACACATTCATTTATCCGACAAACTCAATCGATGATATAAAACAAACCATGTCTGAGTACTATGTCACAGAGAGAGAGACACAGACAGACAGACAGACAACAGACAGACAGACAGAAGACAGAAAAAGATCTGGATATGTAAACACAGAACTGATATTCCCAACAGCGATATGCACCATTGTTTTTATGTGAAGAATTCACAAATGCCCATGGGTATCTGTCACAGAAGGGAAAGTGAGAAGGTTAGGCATTGTGGAAATAGATGTAGTCTGTCTCCTTGGGTGTGTTCAGAAGGCGTATATGTGTTTATTAACTTCACTTTAACTTCACTTCCTCTCACTCACCCCTTGTGACAACAGACCAGTCAGGTATGGGGAGTGGACACATTTAGTGCACAATGAGGAGGTGGGGGGGGGGGGGGGGGGCCCCCCCCCCAAAAGGACTTCCCTTATCTTACTTAGTGATAACAGTCACCCAGCAAATGGGTGCAAACAAGACATCAAATCAACTCCTGAAAGTGGCCACTGAGGCAGCATTCCAATACGCACCTGCTGTGTTCAACAACAAATACAGTAACAAGGACAACTTCCTTTTCCAGCAGAAGACTCATAAACTCTGAAAGGTAGACGCGTCACCAGTTATCAAATATATTAGTTGCCTGGCCATGTCCTAGAAACAAACCAAAGGTATAGTGCCCAATCTTTGAAGGTATACTTGCAAATCTTGACTAAACAGGCTCTCTCAAGGTGAGCAAGAAATCAATAGATTGTCAAGAAAGTACCGAACAAGCCTCTAGCCTTACCAAGAGCGAAACAATTACCATAACACCCACCGAATCTCCACACCACGCAACCAACCTATATTCCGTTACCCCACCAGTTGCTGAAAAATTCAGAGAAAGCCTATACATTATTCAAAGCAATGGCATCATACATTACAAACGACGCCCGCGATCATCGGAAAATACATGAGTTTCCTGAAATCTAAAATAGGTTGTTATACCAAGGGGGGGGGGGAATAGAAAAATATAAGGGCAATGACCTAGGAGTATATGGGGGAACATGTAGGGATGCAATATGTAGCAAGGGTTCTGAAACAAGCAGGCATAAACTTTTGCTTTTATCTTACAGCAAGGAAGCGCCATTTGCCTAACATCCAGGAAAAAACATTGAAAAGCTACGATCTGCTTATGCCAAATGAGGTTACAGTGTGAAGCATCTCGCATACACGCGTTGATATAGCATTCTGATGTCAATTTCTGGGAAGAAACATTCTATCTTTCACATGACTAATCAAGGTTTACAAAGGTATGAATTGCAGATGTACTTTTTTTTAAAACCCGCTAACTTTCTTCCACCAGAGAGATGTGCGAGAGAGAGAGAGAGAGAGGAGTAGAGAGAGGACAGAGACAAGAGAGAGGGAGAGAGAGAGAGAACAGACAGAGACAGAGAGAGGGAGGAGAGAGATATGAGAGAGGAAGAGAGAGCAGAGAGAAGGGGGATGCATTATCAATCCCTTCGTTCTTCTAAACACGTATATATCTACTACTGAGATAGCAATCCTCATAAATCACAAAATACAAACCACGAGAGGAAGATAATCAGAAACGTTCAAATGACAACAGTAGCTGTCCCAATCATTTCCACATCTCGGTTTTTTTTTTTTTTGTGGTTGCACAGGTTTGAACCAGGTAGCGGTAGAGAGGACTCCCACAAGAATAACATTGCGACCCAAAGGCTTCAAACAGCGTAGCGGCACAGAGACTCCCACAGAGTTATTCTCACGCGTGAAGAGAGAAAAGTGGTAGTCCCATACTGGAGAGTTGTCATGGGCGAGCGTCAATGCGTTCACTGGAGCACTGTTCATAGTTGGTACTACCATCCCGAATATGTCCGTGGGAGGACAAAGGAAAACAATTGTGGGCAAAGGGATATGTGTAACCATAGCAACGAGAGTTGAGCAAGCGAGACTGCGGATATTGTGTGTGTCATAGTGTCACTTGAACGAAATTGAATTGTACTAAAGCACAGTAATCAGTGACTTAGGTAAACCTTGAGAACCGGGAACGCGGCTTGACGCGAAACACCAAATTCAACAACAGCTAGCAGTGCATGCAACAGTAGGTGGTAGTAGATTGTAGTAGTGGGAGCGAGATGGGCGGGGCTGGTTGTGATAGGCACGTGATGGATGATTTGATGGGGTGAGTAGATAGTAGTAGAGTAGTCGTAGTAGGTAGTAGGAATAGGAGTAGCGTGGTAGTTTCGGGAACCGAGAACACAGCAGGAGTAGTAAAAAAAAGGGAAGGTAAAACGCCAGCAAAAACAGCCTATATGTCAGCCAGCCGCAGTGCGCACCACCGGCAGTTACAGCAGGCTCGCGGTAGCGGCAATAGTAGTAGTAGAGGTTGTGGGGGTCAAACAAGCAGTAGCACCAACAGTAGTTTACAGCAGCTGTCGACAGCTGGCAATAGATGTAGCAGTGGTTGTGGTAGCGTATAACGCGATGGCAGCAGCACAGCAAGCAAGATCAGCACGCCCTAACTCGCGCAGTATACAGCAGCCTGCGACAAGCTGAAATAGGAGTAGTAGTGGTTGTGAGGTGGTCAATAACAGCTGGCAATATAGGTACGTAGCGGGTGTTGGGGGGACAAATATACAAGCTGGCATAGTAGTATGTAGTGGCTGTGTGGGGGGGGGTCAAACAGTCAGCAAAAGGCAAGACAGCAGCAGAGCACCGTCAGTAGTGAACTAGTCATGATGTAGCGACATGTGCATGCACGACATAGTTCTCCACCCCCCTCCAGACCTCGCTATTCAGACACGGTTGATTGTGGGTCTCAAGAATACCCGGTGTGAATTAACGCAGTGATAACCTAGGAGAACATTACAGAACTAGTCAACAAGTATCAAGGACTACCAACAAGTATACCGAGTTGTCATCCCAGGATTTGACTTATCCGGGCTGTAACTAGAGAGTTCGAGGCATTGCAAGCGTATCGTCACACTGGTGAAAGGGAGGTTTAGTGATTACGAGCTCTCCTGGAGACGCACAGATTCCCAGTCAAAATGGTGTAATGTTATGGCCTATAATGTTCTCCTTAAAAAAATGCAACCTTTCTACAGCTCGGATAATCTCATTCTAGGCTTCGACCTGTCACTACCCCTACATGGGTAATATTGCTTTTACCAATCCTATTAGGATTTCGAGGGAATGAGACAACTGAATTACAATTTACATAAAGGCGGAATAGCAAGGTCCTTATTATTACCCTACCTTTTTCTTTCTCATGTCTCGTACGACAGGGCTGATACTCTGCGGAAACTCCCGGTAATAGACAGGCGGGGAATAAATCCCATACCCTACAAACGGCGTGGAATTTTTGTGTGATCATGAACGTATTTTCTTTTAACACGCCATAAGAGGCTGCCAACTCCAAGCTTCTGGTGTAAGAGTGCATGGATGTGTAAACGGTCAGACATAACAAACGGTACCCCAAACTGGTACGTTTTATTCCCGAAAGGTTGGTGCATGAGGGTTTTGCGTGGAGTTCAACAACGAACGCAACCTCGGTATATAGTCTCATTTCGAAGGACTGTATGGGACAAGGGAGTCAGACCAAACGTGATAAACTCCGGGGAAGCACAGTCCCCCTGTACCGAAACAGTCAAGTGAGGGGGAGTGGGGCGAGAGTGTGAAACCCGCAACCCCAGGATCAGAATATGGATACGATGATGACGGTGACTCTACCACTGAGCTAGTAGTTTTACGGTAGGTCCTAGCACATCCGATTATGTGAGAGGGGACAGGAGTAATGAAGGTGTACGAAGAGAAAACTTCCAAGACCCCTTCGTCCGGTCCAACATCGAAGTGTGTGGGGTGGCTAGCGATTTTGGCGGAGAGCGTATACGGGTGGAGGTGCTGCACTGTAAACTTTGCCGGGGGGGGATGCGTACATGTCGCTCTCATTTCGTGAAGGCAGGTTTTATTGAGTTAGGGTGGAGGTTGCTGGATCTCGGGTTGGGGGGTGTCGGTTGTTGTGGCTGACAGGCGACTGCTATTCTCCCAGTGTTTCTAAGGGACGCTACGAGGTACGGGTTGGTCTAACGAGGGTGTGCTCACGAATGATATGCCTGGAAGTGACATGAATATTCCCAGTGTATGACATGCACAAAAAACTACAGAAAGCTGCAACTGTTACCTGAACATTACAATGGACAAAACAGGTCGCTGGGAACCTTTGTAAGAAATGTCGGGAATAAGAAGAGGAAAGAACAGATAATCAAAGAGGGGAAGAAAGGCTCTGACAAGTCTGGACAAGACAGTGGATATTCATGAAAACGGCGGAGGAGAAAAGGGGAAAGCGGGGGGGCGAAAAGTGCAAATAGGCACGGATTCCAGCAAGTCACCTGACACACCAAAAGCTTAATTGAAAAACCATAGCTTTTACACTGACTTGGCAACACATCACATTGATAAACACATGCCAAACAGACTCAACGTTTCGGTATCGAAGACCATCAGCGCCAAACGCAAGTCAAAATTTTAAGCCAAACGAAATAGTATACTTAAAAATAATAATGCAGTCGTCTGTCTAGGGTAGTCCTCTGCTTTAAGCTATCTACCAAAATGCCAGAGGAAAAGAGTCTGGAAAGGAATACAGAAAATCAAAGAGGAAACCAACAAACTCTTCCATTCATCACCTGAAACTTGCAGACATTCTGATTGCAGATAAACAAAGCTGTTGCCAATCTGTTGACTATCACTACTGAACAAATCTGTTCCTCCACAAACAAATCTGCTGCTTATTAATAAAAAAAAAAAAAACTACTGAAAAAAAACCCACCTTGTTCTTATGACTCTCCCTCGACAATACTGAAGACTTTCATCTGCCCTCTGACAATACTGAAGACTTTAATCTTTCTGACATACTGAAGACTTTAATCGTCCTCGGACAATACTGAATGGAAGACTTTCATCTGCCCTCTGACAATACTGAAGACTAATCTGTCCTCTGACAATACTGAAGACTTCAATGCTGCCCTCTGACATACTGAAGACTTTAATCTGTCCTCTGACAATACTGAAGACTTTAATCTGCCCTCTGACAACTACTGAAGACTTTAATCTGCCCTCTGGACAATACTGAAGACTTTAATCTGCCTCTGACAATAAACTGAAGACTTTAATCTGTCCCTCTGACAATACTGAAGACTTTAATCTGTCCTCTGACAATACTGAAGACTAGCCTGATCTGCCCTCTTGTCACCTGATGAACTGAAGTCAGGTGCAGACCTGTTGTGATTGTGCTCTTGGCCTCGATGATTCTTCATCTAACCACCTTTCTGAGACCATTCGATGATCTTCATTACCACCCTTCGATGACATCTCCATGATCTTCATTACCACCTTCCTGAGACATCTCCGTGATCTTCATTACCACCTGCTGAGGACATCTCAATGATCTTCATTACCACCTTCTGAGACATCTCCATGATCTTTCATTGCCACCTTCTGAGACATCTCCATGGTCTTTCATTGCCACCTTCTGAGACATCTCGAAGAACAAAGTTTGCATCTCCGAAGACTGTTGTACCAAAGATACAAGCTCATTATTTGGACAACGGAATACTTCCGCCCTCCTGGCAGACAAGTCATGTTCTAATTATCACACTCCGGAAAAAAAAACCCTGAATAACTCTTTTGAGTATCCCCCATAGCTCTGAGCTGCCAACTTTGCAAAAATAAGGGAAAAAGATGTGCCATCTTGTCTGATGTGTACGCTGTAACATGTTTTACTTTTTGGTTTGTTTGTTGTTTTGGTTTGGCGGTACGCTGTTGAAAACAGATGGGTGTGATTCGCCATGTCAGTCCTTGAAAACACGCACGCCACTGCCTCAAAACAATCGTCAGGTTTGTGCGATCTTTTCTTTTTTTTTGGGCATGGAGCCCAATTGACAAGCATTAGGAAAAGAAATAGGGTGTTCTCAGGTTATCCGGACAAACACTTTGCACTCTACGCAACTGGAGTCGTACACTATGCTTGCGTACCACGTCGTGTTCGACGATTGCGCCAAGGATTAAGATACGAGAGTTGACGAGGAAAAATGATGGGTTTACTGTAGGGCGGAGTATCATATCCAGCTTCACTATGCTTTAGGCAATAATTTCGAAAAAGGATCTGACTCTGAACAGTCGCGAGGACACCGAATTTCTCGTGGATCAATAAATAACATTCCCGTTCCCGTGTGTGAAGCAAAAGTCAAATGGGGTGATTGGGAGTAAATCTTTCGAAACAAACAACACATTCAATAAACTAAGTAAATAAGATTCAGCTTCTGCAAATTTCTTGCATAGTAACGCGAATGACGTAAGCCGAGGATGAGGCAGCATGCAGATTAGGGAGCGCGGGCTACTGAAGGAAAAACTCTCTCGCACGTCGTTACAGGTCGGATGTAGATCCCTCCCAACACTGGGACTACTGGTGTGTAGGTCCTGGAGTCTCTCAGACTTTCCTACCTCCAGAAGTGTAGATGGCAGTCCACCGTCAATAGCTTCCACTGTTTGTCTTGGTGCACATCCCGCACAATGCCCTGGAATTTACATTCTGTACCCACTCTCTTGAGACCGCGAACCATGCATACTTCAGGCCGTCCAGTAGGCACTCTCTGTGAACCGTCGTTTTGAACGACTCTCTGAAGGGACCACGGGCACCTTGCTGATGACTGAGGTTTTTTAACCCGTAAAGTTTCCACGAAGAGAATGCTGAAGACGACGACTCAGTTCCTATTCCCTCCTGTTGAGATTACTATTCTCGGACAATGAAAACACTGAAGAACCAGAACACGGAGTTAGTGTGTGAGTGTCCCCAAAACAATTTTCTGCTGACTAACCAAGATCTTCCTTGTCGCCGATATCTACTTTGCTCAGATGTTCATCGGCTCCCGGGAGGTCACAAGCCATTTCTTCGAAATGTGTTTTTTTGTACTCTCAGTTTACAGTTGTTCAAAACGAATGATTTCTTGATATCGTCCAAATGAATGACAGCGGTAGAGCTACTGCTGACCGTTAATTTCATCAGCTCCCTCTGACAGACACGCTCGAAAACGACGCGTTCTAAGGACTGCTTGAATCTGCCTACTGTCGAATATCACCGCGTTGGGATCCTGGCAGACAAGAGATGAAGACCTCCAGAACAATACTATAAAAGATTGTTCGTCTGTTCTCTCTTGTACTCCTGCCTAGGTTTTGACTGGCATTGATGGCCAAGATGACTTGCAGGAAGAGTATCCTGAAGGGTTTCTGAAAACAGGTTGAACCGTTACGAGCCTCTGCTGACATGAATGAGGTAACAGCGTACGAGATTCGAGTGAAATAGGTGAATCCGTACAGCCCTCAGTCTGAGGTATCTTGATGTGTTAACAGCGCGTACTAGTTTCTGGACTATATTCCACCGTACGAACACTCTAAATTTTCTGATGGGACCAGCACACTTTTTGGCTCGCAGTGCCTGAGCATGATCATGCATTCGAGGCAACGAACGAGATAAGTGGATGTCAAGACTTGCAAGAAGATACAAATAGAAATAAGAGAACTGAGCGGATGCTCTATGTATAATTTACCACCGATCTTGAAACCCAGAACTCAGGCGTTATGTCAAACGACCTCTCCCATGGTAATTTAGAAACCTTGGTGAAACACACGTAATCAGCACTAGCTGTGTGGATGTTTTAATTGTGACAGTGTAATACTGTGAAGCAGTATATGTATTATTGGAAGTTGGAAAAATGAAAAATTATTCAAACCACAAAGACCTCTCGCAAGAGGGACCTGGAAGCACCGCAAAAACGAGATTAACAGAACTGTTATGCAATACAGTCAAAGAGCGTGAATGATGTGGGTAGTTTGAGTTTTTTTTTTAACCATGAGGTTTCTGGTGTCATAAAGAAAAAAAAAAAATAACAGAAAAAATAAAAACAGTTTTATGGACTATCATAAAACCGGAACACGTCTTTTACACACACCATGATATTCAGAGAGACGAAGAACCTCTGTAGAACATTTGATGTGGGACGTTGTCAACTTCACATAAGAACAGTTCTTATAAAGAAAGCCTTGGGATCTTGACAAGATGACAGAGCATGGAACACGTCAAACAAAACAGGGACTCTTGAAAACCCTTGTTCAGAAAAGGTTCCCGTCCAACCTAAAAAATGTTTATTCCTGGTAAGTGTAAGGATTGTCGATCTGGTAACAATATTACAGTGGAGAGAGAGAGTGAGATGAAGAGAGGGGGGAGAGAGAAGAAGCAATTTATGAAAAACAAGCCATGTGTTTGAACAAACAAAAGAATCGCTTTAATGTCGATGGTGCGTGGTAGCGTTTTTAATAGATCTATGGGGGCGGGGATTGCTTGGCCAGGCGCGACGACAGACCTGATAGAGGCCCGTTTGCGGGATCGGCTGGCAAGACATAACATGACAGTTGGAGCATGCCGATCGAATAACTTGACAGAGACTTGATTTTAAGCAAGATATGAGGTCAACCTTAGTCAGGTATATACGGCACGCGGCACGAAAACTTTACGGTACATTTCGTTTTGGTATTGATCGGAGATGACTGCTGCTTGGTTAAATTTCTCGGCTTCTTCATCTTGGTGAAAACTCTGGTGGCTAGCAATGTCGTGACACCGATGGGGCAGACGCTTCCACGCCCAGGAAGTCTGCTAGCTTCTGGATGGCCTTCTTCGGGTCATGTGATGATCACAGTTTTCGACGTCATGAACGAAAAAAAGAAAGCAACCAATGATAATCTTGATAACCGATTATCCAAAATAGATGTGTAACACACACAAAGGCCACTTTGACGTTTCTGTTCTTCAAAAACAATACAATACAAAGCCACATAATGTGATACTCCCAGACCACGTTATTCAGCTACGCATTCTCATCATCAAAGCATCAGTATCATCTTCATCGACCCGTAGTAAAGTTAAAGACAATTAATTCACATTCCTGCCCCTACACACGAATGTGCTGTATGTAGATGAATGACTCTACATATAACATAGACACATGCACAGGACAGTTTAGAGACAATATATAGATAGCCAGACCGATAGAGTAGATAGGGTAGCTGGAGAGATAGAAGATAGATAGATAGTAGATAGATAGATAGATTAGATAGATAGATAGATAGATAGATAGATAGCAGGATATGATAGGATAGATGTCAAATGTGCACGTGCGCGCGTGTTATTTAGTGCGTGCGTGCGTGCGTGCGTGCGTGCGGGCGTGTGTGTTGTGAGGTGAATTCGTGTGTGGTTATCGGTGTTTGGTGATTCATGTCGGTTGGTGTGTTAAAAGTTAAATATCAAAATTTTCCTTTACTGACCCAAAATAGAGATCTCTTTTGGGGTTTATAGCGCTTCCCTTTGAAATGGGGAGTGTGGAGCACGAAACTAAAATATGAGTCAGAGACACACAGACAAACAGACAGATAAACCCCAAGACCGGAAGAGACAGAGAACCCCATACCTCCTTTGGTTTGTCCTCAAAGGGACATGGTAAGAACGAAGCCCAGAACGGAAAGTCCGGGTTGTTTCTCTTAAAACAGCATCCATGTCCTTGAGGTATTTGAAGTAATTGCCCCATGGTGCTGGGCAACAGCATATTCCGAATTAAATGATGAGTGTGAATCTGCTGCTCATGCAACCCCAACAGGTTGTTCATGGGATGTGTTCTGCAGCTGGGACAAAATGTATAACTTTAAACAACAAGTTAAGATGTCCATTAAATTCGTGGTGTTGTGTGTGGTGTGTGTTGTGTGTGTGTGGGGTGTGTGGGTGTGTGTGGTGTTGGTGTGTAGTGTGTGTTCGTGCGTTGTGCAGCGTTGGGACAGGAAATGTATAACTTTTAAAGACCGAGCAAGTTGGTTAGTGTGTGTGCCGATGATGTGTGGGGGGATGTGTGTGTGTGTGTGTGTGTGTGTGTTGGGTGTGTGTGTTGTGGTTTGTCGCCCCGCGCGCGCTTAGATGTGGATGAAAACGAGAGCGCTGGTATCGTCACGAGTCACGACCACAATGCAGCATAAAAAAAAAAAAGAGACAAAAAAAAAAAAAAAAAAAAGAAAAAAAAAAAAAAAGAAGAAAAAAGACACCAAAGGCATAAAACAAAGAAAACAACACATGAAGAACAAAAAACAATGATTAACTGAAAGGAAATATAAAACTTAAAAGGGAGCATCGAGTGCCTGTTTGTTTTATGGTTAGGTTGAGGACCTAGCGTACCTGGCCCGACTACTAGGCACAAAACCTAAATCCTACAACAGTATTCTTACCACAGCTGATCAAAACACCCCTCGCTCTTTCCCCATCACTTCAATTCTTATCCCCTCAACCTTATTCAACCCACCCGACCCCCCTCCATTTGCATACCCCTCCCCACCACATACACATTCCTTGAGAAAAAGGATACTATCCATGGGGAAAACATAGGACACTGAATGTATGGGATCATTGCCTAGGCAGCCTTTCATGTATCATGCCCTGCCTATCAAAGAAAAAGAAAAACGTAACAGGAACGAAAAACCAAAAAAAGCAACGAAAGCAAAAAAACAAAACCCAATATAGGAAACAAATGATACTTCCAGTTTCAGTTTCATCAAGGAAGCGCCGTCACTGCGTGGTGACAAGGTCCTTTCGCGCTTACACCACATCCGCTAAGTTTTGGAGACCACACTGCGCGTGATTTAAAAACAGCTGGTGGATAACAGAAAGAGAATGTGGATGACTAAGATTGAGGAATTGAGAGGAACGACGGACTCGTGGGCTACGACTGTGCCTATGTGACCGATCTAATGCATAGCCCAACGCGACTGGTCCGACCTTGAGTACCTACCTAACATTGGTGTGTGTGCCATTATTATCCTGTTATCATTGCTGATAGATACTGATACCTGGGTAAGATGTTGTCTGCTCGTGTCTTACCGTCAGGAGGTAAACTGCATATGCTCGAGGCCGTCCATGGTGATGTCTTTCAGAAGTGTATCTGACGAAAATGAAACAATCCAGATACTAGAACGTCCTTCACATTGCGATAGCCGGTGAATGACCTTGACCTTTTTCTCCACGATTTGACGGGGGAGAGCAACTGCAAGTGGGAGAGATGGTAGTGAGGGACCTTGGCGACGGCTGGGGCATTCCAGTTTTTCGATCTCGGTGGCTCTTCCATCATGGCGAAGTCTTTGGTTCGTTTCTCGAACTCTGCTTTGCCTTAGATCAGCATGCGAGGTCACCTCCCATAATCGCCAGTGAGTGCCTGAGAAAATGAGAAAGTGAAAACCTAGATTTTCACTTACATGGACTACAAAATTTACTCTGGTGTATCATCTTTTTTTTTTCTTTTTTTATTTTGCCAATCCATGTAGCACACCACGCACGCGGCCCGCTTTAGTGCGCGCCGCACACACCACATACATGCACACTAACTTTACAACGCACAGCACGCACGACGTAAGCAGCACGGAATTATTGTACGCGCGCGTGCGCGTACAAAAACACGCACGCACAGCACACACACACAACACAACACAAACACAACACACACAACAGCAAAACCACACACACACCACCACCCACACGTCCCTCAGTTATTGCCTGAACCGTCTATTTCTCTTGACAACCAGGAAACCATCAAAATTTGAAAACAGCTTTTCTTTTATGGTTGATCTCTACTGAGTATAATTGAGATGATGTCTCGTTTCCAATAATCCTGCGACAGTCGGGTCATCATAAAGGCGAATACGGACGACGGAGTGGGATGTAGCCCTGCGCTTCTCTTCGTGAAAACTAATCGGTGGACTTCATAATTATGATTATAAGAAACTGGAGAGACTCGATGTCGGATTGGGATTCGATTTAACCATTCTTTTGAGTAGATGATATCTATAGTAATGATATATTATCATATGCTCTATAGAGATCTATATATATCGAATAATAGTGTGTGGTGTTTGGGAGTGGTAGGTGTGTGATGTGTGGGGTGTGTTGTGAGTGTGAGTTGGTGGGATGGGTGAGAGCCGGAGCGCGTCACGGCTGGCGTGGGATGTGGTGGATGTGCCCGCATGCGCAGTATTTTTGTGTGGGCACTTGGGGTGTGTGTGTGGTGTGTGTGTGTGTGTGTGGGTGTGGGGTATGTGTGTGTTTTTAAACTCACCGCACAGTCAGTAGATACTGCCCCAAGAAAAAAAAAAAAAAATAGATTATTTTTTTGTAATTACCTATCCCTAGAGTACAACCCCCCCCACCCCCACCCCCCCAACACCCAAAAGAGCTTGGCATGGCTTTTAAATTATGACGCAGAGCATCCCCACAAAACAACAAAAAACCCAAGAAAAACACAAAACGTTCACAACAAAGAACAGGTGGGGATGGATGACCCCGGCAGACAGTAAGTAGAAAAGGAGGCAGTTAAAAAGAGAGCGTCAGCAAGATTCGCGGGAGTGGGGAGAAAAGAGAAAGTAAGTGACTCTAAACAACACACACAGTGGCCAGAGGACGGCCGTGGGGAGGAAGGAGCGAGATGGCTAGTTTGTACTGTATGGAAATGCATCCCCCCCCCCCTCCCTCACGAGCCCCGCCACCCCGCCGTACACTCTCAAGCTCAAAAATCATCCACCCATCCATGAGAATGCTTGTTGAATCCGATTTTTTGTCGCATCACAACTGACTGAAGCCAATGTTCGACGACTTTTCGACCACGTCAATTACGATCCACCTTGCCCTTAGTTAATTGTTCAGTCAGGGAGGGGGGGGGGGGGGGGGGGGGGGGGGGGGGGGGGATAATGCGCCAAGGCCTTGCTTAATTAAGGAGTTGAGATATTTATAGACTGGCAACAGAGATTAATTGTGTTTTGAGACTTTGTATTGTGTTCTGAAAGTTGGTTCGCTTTCCCCACGTCTTCTTTCATATGGCCATCAAGGTACAAGCCAGGGTGGTTCCAAGGAGACAGATTACAATCAAAGGAATGTGGACCTTAGTTGAGGGGTAGAACATACAAGGCTGGCACGAAGACAGGGTCACGGGCGGAATGCATAGGCCTGAAATGTGACGTCACTCAAGGAAGGTGTCAGGTATTTGAAGATAGTTGATGAGTGACTTCGGCGGAAATCCCCACCAGAAATAGAGGTTGAAGTGGATTGGTAAGGAGTTGTCCTTTTCAATTGTCAGTTTGATATAAAATGCTGGGCTGAACTTTTACGCTAGTCCTCAAAACACTTTTAAGCAGGGATATTATGAAATGTGATCTTTTGAATTTCTGAAAAGAGATGAACATCTCTCATCATCCCAAGAACCGCAAGAATGTTACAGAAGAAAGATCTTTAACAAAATTCCCGGTAGTGTGTTTTTAAGAAAGTGTATTTGAAAGGATTGTGTGATTGCGTTGAGTTTTTTTTTTCTTTCTAACGACTCGTGAGTTGACTTTCAGCACGGTAACAGCGCTGATATGGCCCTTTGCGGTCGGTCTGGGCTGGGCTATAAGCACCATTACTTCTTACCTTACATGGGTTATATAGTGATTTCTGCTAAATCCTGATTGTGGCGTGATGTCCTACGCCCCTTACGAGTCATCCTGACCCCCGCCAGAGAGTAGACAAGAGCACGCTGCTTGTCCGCATTGTGCACGCGAGGGGGCAGTTCTGACCAGACACGACCAAAGTCGGTTGGGCAGTGTCATTACTGACAAGAAAGAGAGAGAGAGTGAGAAGGAGAAGGAGAGAGAGTGAGAGGACCGAGCACAACAGCGGAAACAGTGAGAGAGAGGAGGAGAGGAAGAGGAGAGGAGACAAGAGAGAGGGGGGGAGCGGTGGCCGGAGGGGGGAGGATGAGGAGGGATCATATTTAGTGAAGTATCTGTGAGGAGCGTGTGGAGGAGGGGAAGAGGGAGATATTTCGCTGGACGAGTTCCACACAACAGCACACACACACCATCACTACACACACAAACTTTCTTTACAGAGAGCGATGGTTTATCTTATCTGTTGGAATAAATTTGAGAAAAACTCCACATGATGGTAGATTAGTGCGAGGGAGAGACCCTCCCAGAAGAGGATTACCTAGTTTCTTTATTGAGGACGGGATAGCTGAGTTACACCAGACTCAAAGACATTAAGGTGAAATTCTTAGTGGTACTAATTTGACAGCGAAATTATCATGGAAAGTTAAACATGAGAAAACAGTCTATCAAATGAGCTCAAAAAAGAGCATTAAATTGCGCTGCTTAAATTATATGAAGCAGACAAAAATTGGGCTTAAATTTCTAAAGAAGCTAAAAAAGCTTGACTCTTCATTGCAAACATCTTGGGTGATACGATCAAAGCTAACCTTTACGGCCAAGAGAAGTTTAGTTTTTTGCTCGCTAAAGATCTTATGAAGGCAAAATTACAAAGTACTGACTCCAAAAATATACCATTTAGCTTTGGAGACCAGGAAAGTTCTGCCACACCACGACTATTGTTGCGAGTAATGGGGAGGTTGGCGGTGTTTCTAAGCCTAACCTTTGAACACGATTATCGACAAACTGTCCTCAGCTAAGTACATTATAGAGCAGACATATGCTGTTGAAAATGTCAACGTGCAGTGATGAAAACGTTACTTAGATCAAATCTTCAATTTCCAAAAAAAATGTGAGCAAGGCGCATAAAAATCTTTGACACACAACAAGCCACCTATACATCAGATTTTCACAGTAGATAGATTCTGAAAACTAAGATATAGGTAAGCGGTCGGATTACGTCTCCAACTCACTCCATGGGGAACTGAACCAGGCAGATTTTGACTTTTCCAATGACGATCTAAAAAAGAGAGTAACCCTCATACTACTTGCTAGTGCTTCTTTTCGCTCTCATGTTCATTCAAATTATTCAAACCATTGAAAGGTATATACCGATGGTTCTCTTATTGACACTAATGTGGCAGGTGCTGGGGTTTGTAATACCTAGTCTAAAGAAAGAAAAATCGTTCCATATTGGTGCGGTCATTCTATTTTCACCGCAGAACTGGTAGCCATTCTCATGGCTCTTCGATACATTGTTAATCTTCCTATGGTTATATTTCCAATACTTTGTTGTGTTTTGACTCTAAGTCTGTCTTATTCACACGGAAAATCCATGAAGTCTAGAGACAGATGTGACTTAGTAATTGCAAATTAATCGCTAATACATTTTTAATTCAAAGGGGGTTTCCAGTGTAACCATTTACTTGGGTTCCATCACATTGTGGGATTTATGGCAATGAATGGGGCAGACAGAGTAGCTAGAGGAGGTGCAGGACAAAAAGTGTTCGTTGTGAAAAACGTTTATATTCCTTTGTCTGTTAAGGAATGCTATAATCTTTTTAGAAAAAGACACCCAAAGCTCGTGTGGGTTATAATGTAAATTGGCACACCCTTTTACAGCATGTCTTTGTTGAATGTTTTTCCAAGGGAAATTTCCAGTTTGGTGTTTTAGACTTAACTATAATTCATTAAAATGTAAATATGAGTGATACTGCAAAATGCATATGTGGGGGGAAAACACTTTTGAGACATTTCATGTACTATTTTAACTGTCCCACTATGCGGCAGTACCTACCTAAATACCCCAATTATTCAGTTACCAAATAATCCTACAATTGATTGATTTTAAGGACTCTCTGACTTCTAATCATTCATTTGGGTAATGTATCAAAATATGTACTTCGCAGTCCTATCGGTACATTAGTATGATATTTCAGTATTTAAGTTAAGCAAACAATTGGTTGTATGCTGTTCATGTTCACTGATTTAAGCTTTATTTTCAATCATGTTTTTCAGTGGTTATAAATAATAATGCAAATGTCATCTTGATGTATATCATTTACAAAGACTTCACAATCGGCCGTCTAAAAACACTCCATGTGAAAGAGACTGTACAACTAATTAAAAACAAACAACACCACAAACTCACACAGGCAGAGATGCACCACAACTGCATCACAAACCAGGTTACCACGAAGCAATTGTCAATAAAATAGAAAAGAATCTGAAAGCGGCTGTGCTCTGTCACACACACACACAACACACACACACACACCACACATCACGACACACCACAAACACACCGCAAAAAAAACGGGCACGGACACGACGACAACACACGCACGGCACGCACTCCACGGCACAACAGAAAACACGCACGCACGGCACACACCACACAACACAGCGACACCAACACACACACACACACAACACGGACAATATCACACACCGGTAGCACGCACGTGGCGCGCGCAACATCTTGGAGCGGAATATTATGTATGTTGCAAATCACACTTAGGCATCGGGTCGTTAAAAAGGTTGGTTTTTTTTGTTTCTAGCTAGACAATCCTTGATTCTCAACAACAACAACACAACAACAACAACAACACCAAACAACTACTAAACAAAAAAATGCATTGACGTATGCGTAATCAGTCATGCAAACATACAGTTTACAAGCATCTGTGCCCCACCTGACTTAATGCAAACGCCAGGAGCATGAATGTCCATCATCATTGATGTCGCATGGCCCTTCAGGCGTTGGCACGTGCGTGCTCTTTCCATGGTCGCTTGCAGGTGGCTGGCTTCAAATTCAAGATGGCGGGGAACCGTCACCCCCTCCACCAGCAGCCGGAACATGGTTTTGAAGGGATCCACCGATTTCTCGGCCATGACCTTTCGCCTTGACTGCAAGAAAAACCGTGGGGGATACAAAGTAGTTACCCCAACAACCCCCTACACAGAGAGAACGAATGTGGGTTAACGGGTTTTCAAGGGACTGGGAGGACAGCGAATAGGAATTACACAGTCCAGTTTCCATCACTGGCCATTGCAACTCTGAGAAAGATTTGCTGACATTTCCGAGCCCAACACTGCAGGTTCTGAACTGCGTGTCTCAAACTCTTCGGTCCATGCCTGTTGATGATACATAAATGAGATACATATACATTTATGGTACAGTATACTATATAGTATCATATTAAACTACTATCTATATAAGTCTATCTTCACGATGTTAGTTAAATTTATATACATGTTGTGTGTGTGTGTGTGTGTGTGTGTGGTGTGATAGGGGATAAAACGAGTGTGTGTACAAGACCAAATCATGACCAGTGTCTGTGTGAACCTGGAACTGGTTTTCGTGAAGATCATAAATGTATCTCATAGATTTGTCGATTTTCTGTTAAGAAGTGTTTGTGTGGTGTGGTTGTGTGTGTGTGTGTGTGTGTGTGTGTGTGTGTGTGTCCTCAGGGTGTGGAAAGGAGATGTGGCTGTGATGAGTGAGAGAGACAGTGGTGAGCTGTATTCTGGTGTGAGTGGAGTGTAGAGGATGGCGTGGAGTGTGTGGAGTAGTGTGGAAGTGCGATGAGGTGTAGAGAAGAGGTGAGTGTTTGTGTGGTGTGTTTGTGTTTGTGTGGTGGGTGTGGATGTGTTGTGGTGTGGGTGGTTTACAGGCCGTCGACTTGTGGTGTACCTCAATGGGATGGGAAGGAACCTGAGTAGGAGAGAGAGAGACGACAGAGGACACAGAGGGGATAGGGGGAGAGGGAGAGAGGAGAGCAGAGCTGTAGGGACGAGTGCACACCTCCAGACGGAGGAGCACGAACCAGACATGGGGATCATAAGAGTGCGAAGAGGAGAGGCACAAGGCACAGAGATCCTCACTGTTGGTTCGTCCACCCTCACATACATTACCTATTATAAGCAACGAGTTACAAGTGAGTTTGGCAAAAATTCCATGGTGGACTTTTAAAAGCTTGCTACTTTATGTTTATGCCACGTTTTTCGTCTATGTGCAAACAAGGATATTCAATTAATGCCTACAATGCGTGGAAACAAACCACTGCTTAAGATTCATGCAACACCCAGTCAGCACACACCTACACAACACCTCACATCCTTCACACTACTCGCACTACATGCACCGCACCGGCGTGCACGCCACAAGCACGCACGCCCCACCCCACGCAAAATCGCACAACATCACACACTCACGGGGGGCCAGGGGGGGGGTGCACCACACAACACACACACACCCTGATTCCACTCCACCCGCCACACGTCACTCCCCCACAGCATACAACACAGCCAGACACACTGGCTCTAATAAGATACAACACACTAAACAAAAACAATCCAAAAAACTTTCACATTGTAGACTATTTTAAGTTTATCAAATGGCTTTCGCGTCTTTAGCTTCTTTCGCTGGTCCGTTCCGTAATTTACTGCCACTACAACATCCATGTAAATTCACCTCCCACCCCACCCAACCAACCACAGGGGGGAACACCATGGCTTTCCCCGGGGGCCACACCCAGCCACACAACACACTCACACCACACACACACACGTTCACTCACAACTATCTTATCATATTATCATGGGCTCCGTCCTCTGTGGGGGGCCAGAGTTTAACTCTAAATGTGAGCCCATTCCCACTATATGCTTCTCCACCCACACTCACTACACCCACTCATAGGCTACAACCCTATATCTTAATTTTTCCCCATATATAACAATGTGTTCTGTGGTGGTGATGTGTGTTGTGTGGGTGTGTGGTGGTGTGTGTGTGTGTGTGTGTGTGTGTGGACCACATCTTCTCAAATGACCAAGGACGCCAAACAAAGCAAGTGGTCATCTCTCTCTCTCCTCTCTCTCTCCTCTCAACTCTGCCTCTCTCTCTCTCCTCTCTCCCTCCTCTATAATATATATATATATATATATATATATATATATATATATATATGCCCATTAAGTAAACACAGTAATGTAACACAAAATTCCCAAACGGAACCCATCATCCACACACACACCAAACACACACCCACACACACACACACACACACACACACACCAGTGTTTACTTACCCGCCATCTTTCAGACACTTGTCAGTGTTCCAAAGCCCGCACCAGTCCTTAAAATCTCCCAGTAATAAAAACTACACGATAAAAGCACCAGAACCCGAATCAACCACCGTTTTCCCTTTCACAGAGTTGCCGTCCTTGCCCGTGTTATGTCATCAACACGCGTCACGTTACCACAATGCACACAACTGGAACTGGAACCGACGGATTGATTTCAGTTGAAAAGACACACACAGCTTCGTGCGCAGACCCTACGCAAGACATCAGTTTCCTTGCTCTGTGTTAGACAAATATTTCACATCTGGCGCAGCGAAGCAGACGCGCTGCTCAATCCTTCCTTTCTAGAGAGAAAAGTCGTGACACGGGAAACAATCTGAAAATTAATGTCAAGAGCCGCGTGGATTTGAAATGTCGACGCAATTATCCTTCTTCAGCAGCAGGAAAACGTGCCACAAACTCCCTCACCAACCGCTGCTGCTGTTTTTCGCAAGGCCAATGAACAACCGCTGGCCGTGGGGAACCGTGATGGGGTTGCCACTTAAAGGAAAAAGTAAAGCGAGGAGAAAAAAAAAAAAAGAGGAAAAAGAAAAGGCGAAAAAAGCTTCAAAGGTTCATAATAAATGTTTTGTTTATAGATTTGGTAAATATCGCCACTGAAGAATACGGTATTTGATTTGATTTTTACGTCATCTTTACATAAAAAATTGTATCATTAGTAATTTTTTACGGCAGCATGAAAACAGTACATATACAATGATAATTTTCGTTGGTGTACGAACTCATATATACATGAGATTTTGAGCTGCCAATATATGTTTCTTCTAGTAAGTCGTAAACTGAAAACAGCAAACTATTCCAGTCATTTTTTTTTTTCTTACTCATTCTAGCATTCTCAACATGTTCATAGCTGTCTTTCATACCCTTTTCAATGACACTAGCGTAAACGCCTTTGAGTCATAGTTATCATTATCTTATGGATAGTTCATGTGGTGGAAGCGTTGGTGTGTGAGTGTGTGTGTGAGAGTGTGTGTGTGGTGTGTGTGTGTGTGTGTGTGTGTGTGTGTGTGTGTGTGTGTGTGTGTGTGTGTGTGCGCGTGCATGCTCGCGCGCGCGCGCGTGTCTCTGTGTGTGGTGTGTGTGTGTGTGTGTGTGTTGTGTGTGTGTGTGATGTGATTGAGGGGGGAGGAATTTGGTTCTTGTTGTTACGTGTATGTGTGTGTGCGCGCGAGAGAGTGCGCGTGCACTTATATGCTCTAATTGATGGTCTTGTTCTTGTTCCTAAGTCATTTCCTGAACATTCACGCACGAAGTCACAAACTACAC
>JADBJO010016381.1:0-12500 GCA_016801955.1 Conus betulinus | reverse complement strand
CATGAGATTCTGCCTCAGAGTCAGGTATGGTATGGGTCAAAGGGCTGGACTGTGTGATGAATATGTGTTGGTACTGGCTGATCTTCTGAGAAAAAAGCCAGGAGCAGCTTTTGAGTGTAATAGAGAATATATAGCGTTTTTGTGGCCTAAACCGTAACCATGGGCTCGGACCAAACGCTCAGACTCTTTCAGTGTTATGATAGCAGTACTTCACCATTTTCCGAGCGTTTTAATGCTGATGTGGGTGTGTACCAGAAAAGTGGAAGGGGTTCCCTCCCATTTGTCTGGTGTGTACCTCCAACCGAATGTCAACAGCCAAGCGGCCGCCCCTCACAGCACAGTGAAACTTCGCATGACCCCGTTTTACCTCTTGAGTTTCCGATTCATCATTCACCACGCGGCAAGGTATTCTAGCTTTACCGACGGGTGTGAAAACTTTTCAGGGGACGGTATTCTTTTTTTCTTTCTTTCTTTCTGCGTTTTGTGTGTATGACTTTTTTTTTTTTTTTTCATCCCGCCATTAAGTGGGGATAAAAATAATAAAAAGAAAAGGTCATACACAGAAATCTCCAATGCCTGTCTTATACAGGCAGTGTCCGCAGGGTAGTAGCCTGCGTAAGCAGAAAGAAAGAAAAGAAAAGAATACCGTCCCCTGAGAAGCGTTTCACACCCGTCTCAAAGCTAGATACTTTGCCGCGTGGTGAACGAGTGGAAATGGTAACTACAGAACGAACGTACGAACGAATATCAAAGAACGAAATTTTTTTTCCCCAACCTCTGCGCCACATCAGAGGAATTTCACCCACGTGGCTCATTCCAAACACCCCGTCCACAGCCACAGCCTGGTCGGGCCCGTCTCAGCCCTGGCACCAGCAATCCACAGAGAGCAGTCAATGTGAAGTCGTAAAGAGGCAAACCACCAGAGGAGACCTGCACTGCTACTGAGTCACTTCGGTGGTGTTCAGTGGCGCCTGTTCTGATCTAACATATGCAGGACACCACCTACTGATCCCCCTACTGACGACAATAATGCTTAGCCGTGGAGCCGGCGTGAGTGAGCTCTCCCTCCGGAGGGCGCCACCATGTCCGTCCAACGACAGCTCCCATGGACTTGCTGATACCGGTGACCCCGACGGGAACCAAACCAAGGCCACAGACACGGAGAGGACATCGAAACTGAGGTCACCATGAGAGCAGGGCATGAAGGGCCACAGAACTTGAGACTTTTTTTTAAAATGCTGATCGATGCGAATGAGGATGATTAAGATGATGCTATGGATTTTCCATTTCGGTCTGAGACTACATGACAGGGCTGTACTCTACGCTTCCTTCCATAATACATCCCACCATCAACCAGGCCCAAGTGATACAGGCACCTGCAGTGTTGAAATTTGAGCAACACTCTCAGAAACGCATGGATGAGACGCGGACTGTGTGGGTCCCTGTCTTCCCAACTGAGTCTGCAGCAAACTCAACTCTGGTTAGGTCTGGTCGGGGCAAAAAAACCCCCATGACTCTGATGGGATTCGAAGCCACGACCTCCCAGCCGGGTGTCCGCAATGCTAAACCGCTTCGCCAAAGTGGCTGGTGAAATTTTATTTTACCAGGATAATGAAATCAGCAAATTAATAATGTTTTTTTTTTTTTTTTCCCCACCCAACCCTTGGGGACAAAAAAGTCATGAAGCACACACACAAGCACGCACGCACGCATGCACGTAGAGGACCTGGAAATGGGGAACGGAGGAGCCGATTCACCGAGAAAAAAACAGGTGCACATAGGAAGGATAAGTAGATGGCATTCGACAGAAAGGTTAATCCTGTGAGCGGGTTTTTTCCCCTTTCTTTTTAAAAAAATTAAAAGCATTTTTTTTTTTTTTTTTTTTTTTTTTAATGATAAAGTAGGCAATTAGATCTGGATTCAGATTAGAAGAGATGTGTACTTTTGCAAAAAAAAACTGTGCTCTGATGCTGACGTCAAGAGCCTGAGTGACGTCAGCAAAATATACAGTGACAGACCGTACCACAACCAATGGTGAACATGGCCCAGGGTTGTTTCATAGTGATTCTTGGGATATGAAGAAAAATGATGAAATTAGGACTCGACGTTAAAATCGTCACTAAATTTGTGAGTGAAAACAAACAACGTTTAACGGGAAGAAAAAACGTTAAGACATTGTGAAGTGTGTGTGTGTGTGTGGGTGTGTGTGTGTGTGTGTGTGTGTGTGTGCGCGCGGCGCGCGCGCGCGGCATGTGTACGTGGGGAGCGCTCGTGTGTGCGTGTGTGCATAAGTGTGTTTATTGTGTGTTTTTGTGTGTGTTTATATTGCGTGTGTAGGTGTTCTCTGTCTGGGTGTATATTGGGTGTGTGCCCTTTTGTTTTTATCAGTTCTTGCCACTTAGTTAATCTTCTAAGAGGAAATGATGACTAAATTGCAGTGAAAGAAACCGCAAACGTCGTTCAAAAACGAATTGCACCAAAGCATCATCATGGGAACAGTTACTTCATAAACGGCCATTCCTTTATCGCACTGAAACTACAGCATCACATCATCAAAAGGGTCATTCCTTTATCACACTGAAACCTACTGTGTTACATCATAAAGGGTCCGTTCCTTTATTGCACTGAAACCTACAGCATACATCATAAAGGGTCATTCCTTTATCACACTGAAGCCTACAGCTTTTACTCAAAAGACTTGTGCAGAGAAAAACACACTCCCCAAATGGCGTGCTATGATCTGATAAACTATGCAGTCTCAAGAAAATGTGGAATGACAAACGTGTCACCAAATAGTCTCTCTCTCTCTCTCTCTCCGGTCTCTCTCTCTCTCTTCTCTCTCTCCTGCACAGAGAGACAGAAAGAGAGAGAGACAGACAGACAGACTAACACATTTACACACATACACACACGCACACGCCAGAAGCAGGCAAGGAACCACACACACACACCCACACACACACACACACACACACAACACACACACACACACACACACTCCACACACACGCACGCACGCAGAAAAAGCACGCAGGCACAACACACACACACACACACACACACACAACACCACACCACACACACACACACACCCACACACAAACGTGTGTGTGCTTGTGTGTGTGTTGGTTAGAGAGAGAGAGAGAGAGGAGAGAGGGAAGGGGAGGGATGGAGGGACCCCTGAGTGGAGGGGGGGGAGTGGAGGGGAGAGGAGAGAGAGAGAGAGGAGAGAAGAGGAGGTGAGGAGGAGGAGAGGAGAGAGAGATTAGAGAAGAGAGATGAAGTCAAAGCCGAAACGAAAGAGCCCAGGCTCCATTGAGGACAGATTCTCCCTTTCTTTCGAAAACCTGCCTACAAAATAAAACACCGAAGTCACCCGTAACATTTCAGTCTGCCTTTCGTCAACAATAAAACCTTTCTAAATCAATTGCAGTCATCCACACACCCCACCCCACCCACACCCCTAGCCCCCACCCACCACACCCGAGCCCACCTCCATGCCCTATGAACTAGTAACACATCCTGCATTTGTGAATGAAAAAGACGAGGAATTCTCGCTCCTCCTCTTCCATGGCTCTCCGCCTCGCGCGAAACTTTGCGGAGAAAACGCACAGCTGTTTAAATAGCTTGCGATGTGGACGGCTTGAGGGGTATTTTTTAAAAAAAACAGAGCTTGGCCCTTATTCTCTGAGTGAGTTTGAGTGAGTGAGTGTTGTAACAACACGGGGCTTGGTGGAAAGCCCACGTTATTTCTGGTGCCCACAGGAAGCGCAGGTCAAGCAATGGTTAGTTCTTCGTAATAAACCCGTCGAGCAAGATTATAAAGTACCGGTCGTGGTGTGGAGGGTTCAAATCGGGACACACGTTTGTGTTAAGAAGAAAAGGAAACCTACCCTACCAGGTAGTTGTTGTGTAAACGATTATTTATAGCGCGCTCCCTCGCCAGAGCAAGGCAATTACAGGAAAGACCATGATAAACTAATACTTTCTCAGTCAAAGGAAAGACACACACGCAAACCACCCTACACATTGTGATGACGCATAATACATATTGCAAAATATACCACATACACGCCACTGATATACCCACACACGAAACAATCAACCACGCAAAGACCACGAGCGATTACCCAGCAAAACGAGCACCGAAACTCGATTATCGTAATCAGGGGATGAGGGACAAGTTCTTTAGGGATCAAAAGTATCTGAAGCGTCCGGTTACACGGGACATCCCAACACAGGTGCAGGTACACAAAATCGTTGGCAAAGTTTCACACGAGCACGGACACACACACACGCACACAACACACCAACACACTGTCAAGCCTAGCTATGGCACTGTGGGCTTCATACCGTTCTGAATTTACTACACCAATGTACAGAAGATTGGTTTACGGAGGCGCTGGTTGTAGTGGGGTAATCATCACGATTGATGGTCCCTTGAAGAGACTATAGTCGAGGTTGTTGAATCAGTCCTGAGATCTTGCAAATCACCTATAATCTCATCTCCAACTTCTGAAGAGATTGCCAGTTGGCCGGGGTAAGTGAATTACAGAGGCCTCCGTGTTTGGACAGAGTAGAAGGGAGACCAGCTACAGAGCAATGATATGCACGTAAGATGAAGGATGCAGGGAATTAGCCGAAATGAAGCGCAGCGGCAGCTTCAGTCTGGGAAGACCAGGTAGGCAGCTCGTGTGTAACACGACAATGGATTGTAAACGCTGGGAGCAAGGAATAGGCGCTAACTGGAGGATCCATTAGTAGCTGAAATAAAAACAAACAAACTAAACAAGAATAGACGTTTTGGAAAGGGGTGTGGCCGGCAGGCAGACATTGGAACGAAGTTTATTCCTTACCTTTCTGAAACTCAGTAGTTGTTATTTAAAAAAATGTTACACCTATTTGGTTTATTTATTATTTTCCAAGGTCTGATCATATCATTCTTATTATGGTTTGTTATAGAGTCTGGTGTTGTTGATATGATGATGATGATTATTATTGCTATCCTTTATTGATATTCCACTTGGTATTATTAGTGCATTTATTGTTGAATTCGCATTTCCTCCTTCCAACGGCCTCTTTTTCAGTCAACGCCAATCTTCGCCGAATGTAAGAAGATAAAGGAATCGCTCGTTCTTCCCGCTTTCATTGTCATGAATGTCGTTTATCTGCCTGAGACGACCCAAGAGGTCGAAACAACGCGTCGGCTTTGTCTTGTAATTCGTTTACTGGGGAGTTACGTGAAATTCCTGTAACAAAAAACCAAACAAACAAACAAACATGGTCAGCAACAGAGACCTTACGGAATCGTTTGACTGAAACGTGTTAGACAGATGGAGCGTAGGTTAAAGGACGAACCTATCAAACTGTATGGATTTGGATCTAAAGTGGTGGCGGGGAGGGGGGGGGAGGGGGATTGGAAGGGGAAGATCAAGAAGCAAAGTTGGACCGTAGGGTCAAGGTTGGGGGCTAGCGACTGATATCCATACAACACAATTGTACTGTAGCAGGACACAAATTGGTGCCATAAACCAAGCAGAACATAGGAACCACACTATTCTCCGGTGACGATATCAACCATGCGACAAATTTACTTTCCTTTTATCCCTGTATTTTTAGATTTCTTTCAATTAAAATCGGACAGAAAGAAAAAATGGGGAGCGTAGTTAAGTTTGGATCTGTGCTCGTTCACCAAGAATGGCCATACCTCCTTAGGCGAGGATAGAAAAAGAAATGATCAGGTAAATGGGACTTGATCAGAAGTACATGATCAAGGCATCATGATTTAGACAGATGTGTTGTATGTGAGAGTTCAGCTGTTGGCTGTGCTCACTGTGGTTCCATTGTTGTATGTGATATGTTGATTTGTGGTTATGATGTTGCAGGTGTTCTTTTTGTTTCCACTGGGATGAATTGTTTGTGTGTCATGTTGCAGGATGTTCTTTTTGTTTCCACTGGTTCTGAATGGTTTTGTGGTGGATGTGGCAGGTGTCTTTTGTTTTCCACTTGTGATGCGAAAAAAGTTGTTTTGTGGTGTGGCCGAATGCAGAGTGTTTTTTTGTTTCCACTGTGTATTGAGGCTGTTTTGTAGGTGTGATGTGCAGGTGTTCTTTTTGTTCTGATTGTCCGTATTGAATTGTTTTGGGTTTTGAGTTGGGAGGTGTTCTTTTTGGTTCCACTTGTGTTTGAATTGTTTTGTGGTGATGTGTTGAGGTGGTCTTTTTGTTTCCATTGTGTATTGAAGGTGTTTGTGGTGTGAGTTGCAGGTGTTCGTGTGTTTCCACTTGGGTATTGAATTTGTTTTGTGGGGTGATTTGCAGGTAATGTCTTTGGGTTTCTCGCCTTGTTGTATTGAATGGTTTTGGGTGTGATGTTGCAGGATGTTTTTTTGTTTCGACTGGTAGTGAAGTTGTTTGTGGGGTGATGTTGCAGGGGTTCTTTTTGTTTCCACGTGGATTGAAGTTGTTTTGTGGTGGATGTTGCAGGTGAAACTTTTTGTTTCCACTGGTTTATGAATTGTTTTGTGGTAACACACCAGTGCAGGTGTTCTTTTTGTTTAAAATTGTGTATTGAAACGTGTTTGGTGGTTGGAGTTTGCAGAGTGTCTTTGTGTTTCCACTTGTGTATTGAAGGGGTTTTGGGGTATGATCGATTGCAGGTAGCAGCTGATGTGAATTGTTTTGGGGTATGATGTTGCAGGGTGCAGATGTGTGATTTTTTTGTGGACCTATGGTGGCAGGTATTAGGAGTGTATTGAATTGTTCTGTGTTCTTATGATGTTGCAGGTATTCAGATGTGTATGGAATTGTTTGGTGGTATGGATGGCAGGTGTTCAGATATGTGACTAGTTTGTGGTTGATGTGCAGGTGTTCGAGATGTGAATTGTTTGGTGGTGATGTGTGCAGGATTCAGATGTGATGAATTGTTTGGTGGTATGGGTGGCAGTGTTCAGATCGATGGAATTGTTTTGTGTATGATGTGGCAGGTATCAGATGTGTATTCGAATTGTTTTGTGGTAGGATGTTGCAGGAGTTCAGATGATGGGAATGTCTCCTTATGCGTAGAGTAGCAAAAGTAATTCAGAAAAATGTGAATGTTTTTGTGGTTTATGTTGGGCAGGTAGCTCAGATGTGAATGAAATTGTCTGTGGTATTGAGGTTGCAGGTATTCAGATGTGGATTGAATTTGTGTGGTATGATGTGGCAGGTCCCGCAGATGATGTGAATAGTTTTGGTGGTTAATGAAATGTGAGGTGTTCGAGATGTATGAATTGTTTGTGGAGGAGTTGCAGGTATTCAGATGTGTTATTGAATGTGTTTCTGATGGGATGGTGTGGCAGGTGTTCGATGCTGTGAATGTGGTCGTTGTGGTATGATTTGGCAGGTCCACTTCAGATGTGTATTGAATTGTGTTTGTGTATGATGTTTGCAGGAGTTCAGATGATGTGAATTGTTTTTATGGTATGAGTTGCAGGTGTTCAGCATGATGTGAAATTGTTTTGTGGTAGGCTGTTGCAGGAGTTCAGGATGATGGTGAAGTGTTTTGTGGTTATGAGTTGCACGAGTGTTCAGATGAATGATGAATGGTTTGTGGTATGATGTTGCAGGTGTTGTCAGTGATGGTGCAGACCAAAGTGTACCGGGATCAGCTGGTAGGGTTGGTTTTTGTGTAGGTGGTGTGGTGATGGTGTGTGGTGGTGTTGTCTGCGTTTTGTGTGTGTGTGTGTGTGTGTGTGTGGGTGTGTGTCGTGTCGTGTGTGTGGGTGTGTTCGTTGTGTTGTGTGGTGTGTGAGGAGGAGGAGAATGAGACTTGGGCGCGGAGAGGCGAATGAGGAGGCGAGAGGAGAGAGAGAGAGAGAGAGAGAGAGAGAGAGAGAGACGAGAGAAGGGGGGGTATGCATCAAATCTGGCGTCTCTCTTTTTCCCCCTTCCTCAAGTCGCCGACCAACAAAAGGACGGGACTCCGACCAGTGGACCCCCGTCTGGCCCACGATGGTGGAGGTGGAAGGGGAGTCTTTTTGATCCAAACGCTCGAACAATAAACAGTAGTCGCCCTGCCAGAGCACGGTGGAACTGTAAACTCAAAAGGCCGGGGGTGGAGAAAAATGAGGGAGAGCGCGACATTTGTGTGTGGATGGCCTACGGCCCAAAAGTCCGGAGTTGTGTGTGGTTTTGTGTGTGTGTGTGGGTGGTTGTGGGGTCCCAAAAAGGTGGTGTGTACTGTTAGGTTGAAGAAATGAAATGTGTGTGGTAAGGAGTGTGGTGAAGTGTGATAGGGGGGGGGGGGGGGGAGAGTTTCTATATGCCCTTAGCTCTGTTTTCTTGCGTGCTCTGTGTTGGTGTACCAGCACTTTGGGGTTATCTCTCAGGCTCTGTATTCCTTCACAGTTTTTTTTAGGGTTTTTTTTGTTTCCTACCAAACACTGAATATATTGGAGGGGGGCGTGTTCAGGGCACTCACATGGATAGGGAGGTGATCTCCATGGGACTGGTGGAGCTCCAAGGCAAAGCAGAGTAAAGAGAAAAACGAGCAAAGGAGTTCGCCATGATGGAAGGGCACTGAGATCGGAGATGTCTGCAGACCCAACCGTCGCCAAGGGTTCCTCAAACTCCCCTCTGCCGTTCGACTTCTTTCTGCCCCGGCAGATCAAGGAGAAAGAAGGTCCAACGGTCGTTCACCTCTACCGCAATGTCAGGACCTCTTTGTTTCCATGTATTTTTCCACTACATAGCAATGCCACTGGCGAAGCGCCCTTGGAAACTTGGAAGATTTTGAGAAAACCTTTGTTGGTCTGCACCTGGCTACTGGTTGAGTTTCGTCCCTTTGTACGTTTATGTCTTACACTGGTGAGTGTCGCCCCGTTGTTCTATTGTTTTGAATGTCTCTTTTGATTTTTTTGTTCCTTTCCTTTTCTTTTCTTTTCTTTGTCTTTTTCTTTTTTCTTTTCTTTTCCGTTCTTTTCTCCCTTCTTTTATAATAACGTTCTTCATCTTTTTTACTTTCCTTAAAAAAAAAAAACTGTCATTTGGTATGTTCGTTTGGCTTCGTTTTTCTTTTCTCCTCCCCTTATTCTTCTCCCTCTCCTTATTTTCCATCTCTCTACTTATGACTTCCATCTCTCCCTGTGCTGGGGCCTCCGGTCGGGGTTTGCCGGAGACTTTTGCAGATTGAATCTAACTCCCCCCATTTTTGTTGAGGTTCTGAGTTTGAATCTTCCGCTCTTTTTCTATGACGTCTGGTCTTTGACTCTTGCCTTTTTTTTTCTTTTTCTCTGTCTCTGGCAAAGAGGAAATGGAAAACTTGCAGACGAAAATGAACTATTTTCTTATAGACTATTGTCTTATGATTCGGTTTGGCTCGTTTTTTCCGGAATCGGAGGTTATACATTTTGACTTTTTGAAATTATTTCAAATCCATCCGGACCTGAGAGAGTTTTCCACCATGTTCCCGAGACGGCCGTAAAGAGGAAAAGAGGAACACAGTCCGTTGTGCCGTTTTGTCCATGCCCCTTACTCCTGTTACAACCCACAGTTACAAAAGCACAAAAACAAACACAAACCCCTTCTCATCTTTTAGAGTGTGAAAAAGCTCCATGTGTATGTCATGTACCACTCACGTGCAAAGCATAATACATTCATAGTGGTTGAGACTGGCTGTTTGAGCATGTTATTCGATATAAACACTTTACGCAGACGTCCGTTTTAAACCTTGTTCGGAGACGTAATTCTGATGTGATCTTCGAATTTGTGAAAGATGTTAACATTTTTCATCTGATCTAAGATTTTACCAGAAGAAAGATTTTTACTGTGTACGTTTTGCCCATGGTGTATTATAAGTTGCATTTTTTTAAGGGGTTGTGTGAATTTTGTTTTCTTTTTTTGGTGACTGGTGAGTTGCCTTAAACGCGATGACAACCCTGATATAGCCCCTTTGCAGTTCGGCTGGGCTATAAGCCAACATTACCTTACCCTTTTAGTGTTTGGGGGTATGTCTTGCTAAACGTGGTCTATGGTTTTTTTTAAACTTTTGTGGACCATTTTCCTGTCATTCTTCTTCCCTGGAAACCTCATGTTGTAGACATCTTCATTTTTTTTTTTTTGGTGTGAGGTCACAGATTATGACAAGCCAACATTTTGGGTGTATTCCCTGTTCATATACCACTCACACATGAAACAGCATTTTTTCTAGTGTTGGGACTTGCATGATGTTTTGGACTTACCACCTTACAAGCAGACTGCACGAAAATCTTGTTCAGAGATGTCCCCACCTATCGTGATTTTCGAATTTCTGAAAGAGATCAACATTTCTGTCCCTCTCATCTATTCTAAGATTTTACGAAAAAACCTTTTCTTTCCTTTCTTTCTGTTCTTTCTTCTTTTTTTTCTTTCTTTTCTTTCATTTTTTTCTTTCTGCCTTCAACCTTCCCTCCATTTTTTTTCCACATTTTTTTTCCCCCAACCCCCACGTTCTTTAGTTTTCCTCTTCTCGACGAAGAAAGATTTTAAGGAAATTTCCCAGTGTTTTTAGGTGTGTTTTAATGAGTTGTGTGGAGGAGTGCCTTTTTTTTTCAAATAAGACTTGAGATTTTGACTTCATGCGGAGACAGCCCTGAATATGGATGGGCTTTTGCGTCATCTGGGTCTAGAATCACACCATTCTCACTCGATTTTATCTTTTGGCAGTCTGGAGGTAGTGGACTTAGAAAGCACTTGTCCCAGAGTGGGACACTAGCTGGCCATTTTTGCAGTGTGCACTTGCCCATGGGACTTTTTTAGATATATATTTGATGGCTTTTTTCCCTTGCCTCCATTATTAGTTGAAGATTATTTCTAAAATCTGGCGTAAAAAAAACCTCAAGGGCAATGCCAGCTTCTCTCAACACAACCTGCTTTCAATGCCGTCAAGAATGACAGCAGCTCAGCTACCATGTCGTGAACTGCTTTCTTTCGTTGTTTGTTTTGTTTGTTTTCAAAAAGGCTATAAGCTTTTTGATGATCTGACCTGGTCAGGATGTTACGTGTTTTGTTTTTTTCACTACATGAGTTTGAGAAGGCCCTGTGGTGGGCCTGAATTATGATAGTAAGAATACAGACTATAGCGTCCTTCATTCTCTTTCTTTCCGTTCTACTGTTCGTCCTCATTTTCTGCCTTCTATCGCCCGCCCATGCTTGTCAAGCTTCGTCTCGTTTCGTTAGGCCCATGGCACTTGTCGTGTTTTCTTGTTCGCAGCACCAACGGGGAACTTCTTCAAGTACATGAAGGAGACGTTTGACTACAGACGGACCAACCCCTGAGTTGTTGGTCTTCATGATGTCTCTTTTGAGGACATGAAGGATGTTAGATTATCTCTCTCTCTCTCTCTCTCTCTCTCTCTCCTCTCTCTCTCTCTCTCTCTCTCTCTCTCTTTGATCCATCTCTTGTTTAGACAAATGGTCTATCTGTTAAGCTGACTACGCGGAATATTGATCGGCATTTTAAGGTTTGTGTTTAAATACATTAATGAGTCATATGTTGGGGGAAAAGTATGATTTATACGTTCTTTTCAATCTTATCGGCATTGGTGTGCTTGAACTCACCATACAAACAGAGAGAATGAGGAAAGATATTCTACAGCCTACAAAAGCTGCAAATTTGTGACCTGTGGCGTAAGAGCATAATAACAAACAAGAGTAAGAACCCATGACAACCACCGGATATAACGCCACAGCGCACACACCCCACACACACACACACACACACACACCACACGCATACACACCCAACACACACACCACACACGCATACACACGCAAACACACCACATGCACACACACACAACCACAAACACCACACACACACCCACACACCACCCACACACACAACACCACACACCACACACACGCACACACCCACACACCACACACACCACAACACACACGCTAACAGACCAGGGCGGGCAAACACGCACACACAGAGACACTAATACCACACGCAAACACGCAACAAACACATACACACAAACACACTCGCGCGCGCACGCAGCGCGCAGCACACATTCACCACACCACACACACCACACAAACACACACAACACACACACACACCACACACACACCGACACACACCAAACACGAATACACACTCAACACCGCACACACACACACACACACACACCCACACCACAGGCACACACCACACACACCACACACACACACATGCAACGCACTGTCACGCCACGCACGCACACGCAGAATACACACGCCAAACACTCTCGCTCTCTCTCATCTCTCTCTCCTCTCTCTCTCTCTCATCACTTCCTCTCTCTCCCTCTCTCCCTTCTCCTCTCTCTCCTCTGCATTCACGTCTCTCTCTCTCTCTCTCTCCTCTCACCCAAACCAGTGCACGCACGCACGCACGCACACACACCACACACAACACACACACACGCCGCGCGCTCGCGCGCGCACACACACACCACACACACATACACACACTCTCTTTCTCACCCAAACCCCCACACA
>JADBJO010016380.1:10000-40664 GCA_016801955.1 Conus betulinus | reverse complement strand
TGGGAGAATCCATCATGATGGCCAAAGAGAACTCCAGGGCCACCCCTATCTTGCTCAGCTGATCAAACACATCATCACATCACATGTACTCTGAAGAAACAGGAAAAAAAACACAGGTAACAAAAGAGAGAGAGAGAGAGAGAGAGAGAGAGAGAGAGAGAGAGAGAGAGAGAGAGAGAGAGAGAGAGGAAAAAAAAGAGACGTGGGGTGGAATGGAAGAGAGAAAGAAAGAGTGTGAGTTACAAACAGTTCAACTTCTCATACTACTATCATCGAGACGGGTAGGGAGGGGGTGAGGGTGAGAGACAGAGAGAGTGAAAAGTACAAAACAGCTTCCTATAAATATTACTATCATCAGTCGATTCAGGTCGACATACCTTGAGTTTTGCTTTTCATGTGGTTTCATATTACATTTGTTGATCAAAATTTGGGCTGCTGCTTAATCATTCCGAATGACTCTTGCTGATGTCAAGAAAGAAAAAAAACAAGAAGCTTCCAGAAACTGTTCCTTGTGTGTTCTGAACATTTTGATTGGATTCAACAGATGATGATTCTCACTCCTTCCAGAAAACTGCATATTTGATTGGCAGAGCTAGATCACACTTTTCAAACATTCTAGAATACTCCACAATTGGTTACTGGCTGTCTCACACATGTTTCTTAACTTCTGATTTGATAATGTATAAATAATTAAGAGAACGATCAAAATCGTGCTCTTTAGTTCCAGCCTGCCCGGCAGGCGATAAACAGAGGCGGCGTGACTCAGCGCTGAGTGCTGAAAAGCTGGAAGCGCACGTGTGTAGGGCCCCATCCCTTTTCTTAAGGGAGCGCATGTGTTCTCATGCTGTGCTGTTCTTGTTGTGCTTTACGGATTATTATTCTTCCACACTCCATATAATTAACTGTGTGTGTGATTTTGTGTGTTGTGATTCTGCTTTGTGCCGTTTGATATAACTTGGTTCATCCCGCGTTCTTGAGTTTTTTTTTTGTTTTTGGGTTTTTTTTTTTCCACTGACAAGTTCGTTTTCATAAGTTGGCCAGGATCCGGCATGTTGTTAGTGTATGTGAGTGGTGCTACTGCCCGAGAGGAGACATTCTAGGCCTACCAGGCGATTACTTCCTTCCTCCCTCTCTCTCTCTCTCTCTCTCTCTCTGGCGCTTGCTGTGTGTGTGTGTGTGTGTGTGTGTGTGTGTGTGTGTGTGTGTGGTGTGTGTTGTTTTTTGTTGTTGTTGCTGTTGTGGTTGTTGTTGTTGCTCTCTCTCTCTCTCTGTGCATACATAAAAGTAAGAGTGTGCAAGTGAGTACCCAAGCGTGTTTTAATGATAGAGTAAGCGTAATATCTTGTGCTCTTGTTGGTGTGTGGGTTTCTGTTAATATGGCGCGCGTGCAGTGTGTGTGTGTGTGTGTGTGTGTGTGTGTGTGTGTGTGTGTGTGTGTGTGTGTGTGTGTGTGTCGCTCTCTCTCTCTCTCTCTCTCTCTCTCTCTCTCTCTCTCTCTCCCCCCCCCCCCCCCCCCAGTCGTGAGTAGGCTCACCATGAAGATGAAAATGCGGCAAACATTTTGCATTGGTGTGTGTATATGTGACATCAGTTTCAAATGATTTGAACGGGGCGAAAGAACAAGGTCAGGTAGGAAGCATTTCATTGTTTATAACTGACATCTGCATGTGTGGCATGCTAAAATCTTGCTTTACTAAAAGCATGGTGTGGCTGTGATAGAATCAGTTTCGGCATGCTTCACAAGCACGTAGAGCACGCAGATAAACAAGCAAAACATGCCTAGGCCGTGGTAGGGAAACCAGTGTTCCCAGTGAAGCTGACCAGACCCGACACTGTTTATTCAGGCCAAGTACCGGCTGTCAGGTAGAAGTCCCGCGACTAATTTTCTGTCAGTTTAAAAGGAAAGATATGCATGTCCAATATGCTTGAGGTTGAGCGTGATAGCTTCAGGAACGCATGCTCTCCACTGAGTTGCGATTTCAGATTTTGAATCTGGGCTTCTTTTGTTTTAATTTTGATCATAAAAAAATATTTAGGCATTTAGATTTGGAAGGATTTTTTGCACACAATCAAAAACATATGTATTTACCACTACAGCTTCACATCCAAAAAAGAACACAAAGCAGCAAAAGTTGAAAATAAAGTTTGTATTGTCACACTACACCTGTAAATGAAAGTAAAACAAACAGTCTAGAAGTCTACCAGACGCTCACACCTCATCATGCAGACAGTCAGTTCACGACCACGCCCCCCTCCCCCCACCACGCCCCCTTGCTGGACTTCAACCCTCTCTTTCACTCCTCCTCTTCCCCTACCTTTCCTGCTGCCCGTGTCACGCCGCGAGCAGGCCGCGCTCCCCTCTCTCGCGCTGACTAACACGCCGCTGCCCACTCGCACGCAGTGCAGAGTACACACTAGGCTAGCTCGTTCGACGTTGGTAACCAGTCAGCTGAACACACTCTTGAGATCGCACAGCACGACTCAATAACTGACGAATATGGCCGGCAATTCCATCACTATCATCATCTCACCTTCATGCTCGAGTGAGTCGCTGAATAAAAGATTATTATCTTTATCAAAAATGATTAGCAGAGCCCGCTCAGCTGTGTAAGTACGTTGATTTGGTCGCTACGCTCGTCGAAGGTTGCGCCGCCATCTTTGCAAGCGAGACAAAGCGCTGGCTGGTCATCCAGTCAGTGATGAGGAAAAATGGTCTTTCCCCTCACGTGTGGTCATTTGCATATCATTTTAATACTGCAGACATATAAGGCTTACTACGCACACTCTATTTCAGTCCTTTGATAGGAATAGTAACGAATGAAAATTCAAGAAAAATGCATGACGTCAGTGGACGGCCCATAGGCACTGGAAGTACATCAAAATGGCAAGGAATGCATATGATTCATCTTAGTCCTAACAGAGAGAAAGATGGAATCCTAGCTTTGAGAGTGTGTGTGTGTGTGTGTGTGTGTGTGTGTGTGTGTGTGTGTGTGTGTGTGTGTGTGTGTGTGTGTGTGTGAGTGTGTGTGCAGGCATGCACATGTGTGTACATGTGTGTTTACCTGCATGCATGCATGCATGTTTGTAAGCATTCTCGAGTGTGTGTGTGTGTTTGTGTGTGTGTGTGTGTGTGTGTGTGTGTGTGTGTGTGTGTGTGTGTGTGTGTGTGTGTGTGCGCGTTGGATGAGTGGGGGGTCACTATATGTGCATACATGATGGAGAAAGGCAACCTGTGGCTATGTGAGTGATAAACTATACTTCTATGTGAACGTGAATCTATAACAATGTAAACTCTTCCTTCTCATGCTCATGTCAAGCACTTCAGTCTCTGCTTCTGTTCAACGAATAACATTCTTTTCAACACAAATCTCCAACATCATGCACAAGAGACACTTGCAGCATGCTAAACGCCACTGACCTCAGCACAGTGTTTCTTGGCCAGCTGTACACATTCAGCGATAGTGGTCAGACTGGCTTTGCTCTCAAACACCTGACGACGGAAGATGCTGACAAAGCTCTCTAGCTCTTTCTTCGCCCAGATCACAAAAGCTGAAGGAAACAGAGTTATAGCAAACAATTAAATCAATAAATAAATCAATAAATGATATATACATCTATAATAATCATAATGTAAAAGAAAATAATTGCAAAAGACAAACTAATACTCAATCTCAGTTCTAACTCCTACACATCCACAGAAGATCCATAATAGTAAATTCATAACAGTACTAATCGTATTCAACTAAAGGAGAAAAAAAAAAAGAAGGAGGTCTTCTCTCACCAGAATAGCACCCATAATGATCAGGAAATGCCCGGAGAAACTCGTTGGCTGTGTCACAGAGACTGGTAAAGAAGACATCGCACAGACAGCGGATGTACAGAGTGGTGGCCCCTTCAAACTTGAGCTGGCGGATGTTGTATCGGATGACAGCGCTGCGATTCCTCAGGAACAGGTCGCAGGCCTGGAGACAATCATCACACACACACCTCTCACTGAAGTCACAGGTCACAGGCCTGAAGACAGCCATCACACACACACCTCTCACTGAGGTCACAGGTCACAGGTCACAGGCCTGGAGACAATCATCACACACACACCTCTCACTGAAGTCACAGGTCACAGGTCACAGGCCTGAAGACAGCCATCACACACATACTCTCTCACTGAGGTCACAGGTCACAGGTCACGGGCCTGAAGACAGCCATCACACACACACACCTCTCACTGAGGTCACAGGTCACAGGTCACAGGCCTGAGGACAGCCATCACACACATACCTCTAACTATTAACGGTGTGGGGCAACTGTAAGGAAACACAGAGATGAAATAAAAAAAAAAGAAAAAAAAGACCGATAAAGGGAAATGTGTGCCGTCTCTCTAAAAATGTGTAGTCACACAGCTGTATGTGTGTGCTTTTTTGCGTGTGTGTGAAATTTGCTTATAAATGAAGACTCCTTACTCACTGTCCTCAGGATTCAGAACTGCAACCAACGATCAAAGTCAGTCACAAAATTCACATTCTTTCAGTAGACTTTTGTCTGCTTGCCACGTACAGTCCAAGGTGCCTCAGCCATGATTCGGATGTATTTAGACCCTCCAGCAGAGACCTGTCGTGCAGCTGTGAAAGCACTACTAAACTCCAGCAGCAGAGACCTGTCGTGCAGCTGTGAAAGCACTACTAAACTCCAGCAGAGACCTGTCGTGCAGCTGTGAAAGCACTACTAAACTCCAGCAGAGACCTGTCGTGCAGCTGTGAAAGCACTACTAAACTCCAGCAGAGACCTGTCGTGCAGCTGTGAAAGCACTACTAAACTCCAGCAGAGACCTGTCGTGCAGCTGTGAAAGCACTACTAAACTCCAGCAGAGACCTGTCGTGCAGCTGTGAAAGCACTACTAAACTCCAGCAGAGACCTGTTGTGCAGCTGTGAAAGCACTACTTTTGACAGATACAGCTGTGAAAGCACTACTTTTGACAGATACAGCTGTGAAAGCACTACTTTTGACAGATACAGCTGTGAAAGCACTACTTTTGACAGATACAGCTGTGAAAGCACTACTTTTGACAGATACAGCTCTGAAAGCACTACTTTTGACAGAGACAGCTCTGAAAGCACTACTTTTGACAGAGACAGCTCTGAAAGCACTACTTTTGACAGGGACAGCTCTGAAAACACTACTTTTGACAGGTACTGGACTAGTGAAGAATTTCTGTCCTACCAATTTCTCCTTCAACAATGGAAATCAAATGTCACAAGGGACTGATTTAAAAAAATTATTAAAATGACTTCATCGAACAACATGGACAAATGAATCACAAAACAAACCATGATACGTTTCTACCCCTTAGGTCTTCTTCAGGCAAGATAAACAACATTCAGGACAACGAAAATGAAGAATGAGCAATCACTTGACTTTGTTGAATTCTTTGAATGTTATTCATCTTGCCTGAAGAAGACCTAAGAGATTGTAACACATCATGTGTTGTGATTTGTTTGTCCACATTGTACAGTGATTACTTTTTATCACTTCTTTAGATCTACACCTGTGGTCACCTTGCTTTCCAACTAATAAGGGACTAAGTCAAACTGTGGGATAGGTGGAGAAGAATGCGGACACCCTGCTTATGAAGATAAGTCACAGTGGTTTTGACTGTGATGACAGGCATTATCATGAAGTAGCAAGGTTCTACTAGTCCCAACAGCTTGCTGCTGCTCATGTATGGATTTCACCTCTTTGTGAAGATGGTTCCCTACACAATGCTCGCTGAGGGCGCCCTTCTCTTTGTGAAGAGGGTTCCCTACACAATGCTCACCGAGGGCGCCCTTTCTCTTTGTGAAGAGGGTTCCCTACACAATGCTCACCGAGGGCGCCCTTCTCTTTGTGAAGAAGGTTCCCTACACAATGCTCACTGAGGGCGCCCTTCTCTCTTTGTGAAGAGGGTTCCCTACACAATGCTCACCGAGGGCGCCCTTTTCTTTGTGAAGAGGGTTTCCCTACAATGCTCACCGAGGGCGCCCTTCTCTTTGTGAAGAGGGTTCCCCTACACAATGCTCACCGAGGGCGCCCTTCTCTTTGTGAAGAGGGTTCCCTACACAATGCTCACCGAGGGCGCCCTTCTCTTTGTGAAGAGGGTTCCCTACACAATGCTCACCGAGGGCGCCCTTCTCTTTGTGAAGAGGGTTCCCTACACAATGCTCACTGAGTGCGCCCTTGTCTTTGTGAAGAGGGTTCCCTATACAATGAGTGCTGAATGCGCCCTTCTCAGCCAGGACATCAACAATGATGGGACCACTGTTATCAAAAGAAAACAGAAAAACAAACATATTCTGACCCTGACTACATGTCTGTAAAACAACTCTATGCATGCATGACCAGATACCCTCATCTGATCCAACCGCTTGTTGGGGATACAGTAACATGACATGCAAGTTCCATCATGTGCGATCACATCACACAGGCTTTGTCATCACATCACACAGGCTTTGCTTTGTCATCACATCACACAGGCTTTGCTTTGTCATCACATCACACAGGCTTTGTCATCACATCACACAGGCTTTGCTTTGTCATCACATCACACAGGCTTTGCTTTGTCATCACATCACACAGCCTGTGTCATCACATCACACAGGCTGTGTCATCACATCACACAGGCTTTGTCATCACATCACACAGGCTTGCTTTGTCATCACATCACACAGGCTTTGTCATCACATCACATAGGCTTTGTCATCACATCACACAGGCTTTGTCATCACATCACACAGGCTTTGCTGTGTTATCACATCACACAGGCTTTGTCATCACATCACACAGGCTTTGTCATCACATCACACAGGCTTTGTCATCACATCACACAGACTTTGTCATCACATCACACAGGCTTTGTCATCACATCACACAGGCTGTGTCATCACATCACACAGGCTTTGTCATCACATCACACAGGCTGTGTATCACATCACACACAGATTTTGTCATCACATCAGTCAGGCTTTCGGATCCACCTGGCTCAAACGAGGACAGTCAACTGCTGAAACATTCTACCTCTTTTTTTTTTTCTGATCCTCTGTTCATCAATCGGTCTAGCAGCTATTTTTTCAACTGAGATCCTGTCGCCAAATACTTTTAACTGTCAGACTACAGGCCTTGTTCACTTCATGGTCAGAAATATGAATACTTCTTCGACCTATTCTTTTACCAACACTGAAGTTAGCTGGTTACTAACATAGGCTGCTGTGGATTTTAGATGTCTTCAAGGCCAGTGCTCTCACTCTGATTGGAGCAAACCATCTACAGACTGTGCAAAAAGACACACCACTACCCTATAAACCTACAGACTGTGTAAAAGACACACCACTACCCTATAAACCTACTGACTGTGCAAAAAGACACACCACTACCCCATAACTTGTTTCTAATTCGGCATGAATCTTCACTTGCTCTCTGCAAAGTTTCCACCTGATAAATTGTTGAAACATGTTTCATCCTTTTTTTCTTTAATCCAATTTTAGAAGGCTCAGCTATTCATATTATTTTATTGATGATGTATAGAAACCTGTATCACCGATGAATTATTCTCTCCTTTTGCATCACCATAGCCTGCTCAGTTTTGAAGCATGCATGCACGCACGCACGCACGCAGCACGCATGCAAAAACCATGCTTGAAGTAAGGTAGTACTTTTATCTAAACTGACTCTTAAACAACTGATAATAAAGAATGAAGCACTTATAATCATATGGAGTAGATCAAAACCTTTTACCTTGCTCTTGCATCTAGGATGGAAGATAGAGAGTTGACTTTAACTGAGTTATGGCATGAATATTACAAGCAGTCAGGTAAAAAAAAAATAGCTGAGTCTATCCCCAGGCAATACATGGAGATCTGCATTAACTGGTTGCCTACAATAATGAAAATTTAATGAATTTTATTTTAGCTCATAAAATCATGCGTGTCCGTCCAATGACGCTACTCTAAAACTTCACAGAGGTGCCAACTCTCCCTGTAGAACATCTTAAGAAAAAAAATGTAAACTTTGCTAATCTGACAATAAATGTTTTCACTCAATCAGTCATAAGTACATGATGAAAGTGTGCAACGTACATGCATGTAAACACACCTTCGTTAACTAATGAAAGTGAGTGACAAATGCAGCTCACCTGTGCCGACTTCCCCAGTCGAATCAGCTGAGTGACAGCATGTCTGGCAGCTCTGGGACCACCACGCAGGGAGCGCTCAGGCGAGACCTGCAGTTCACTCTCATCAGGCCGTCCGTCAGCTGTTTGACTCGGTGGTCAATCCTCGCTCTGCCACAGCGCCGCCTTCTTCAAGAACTTGTATGACAATGATAGATGCAACAGCAGTCCTCAACTGTACTGGGATGTGTGTGGAACATTCACACCTTTTTATGTGCATGTAGAAAGGCAAACTTGTGTATTAGAACAAGCGTGTGCACATCACAAGGACAAACATTCACACCTTTTTATGTGCATGTAGAAAGGCAAAACTTGTGTATTAGAACAAGCGTGTGCACATCACAAGGACAAACATTCACACCTTTTTATGTGCATGTAGAAAGGCAAACTTGTGTATTAGAACAAGCGTGTGCACATCACAAGGACAAACATTCACACCTTTTTATGTGCATGTAGAAAGGCAAACTTGTGTATTAGAACAAGCGTGTGCACATCACAAGGACAAACATTCACACCTTTTTATGTGCATGGCAAAGGCAAACTTGTGTATTAGAACAAGCGTGTGCACATCACAAGGACAAACATTCACACCTTTTTATGTGCATGGCAAAGGCAAACTTGTGTATTAGAACAAGCGTGTGCACATCACAAGGACAAACATTCACACCTTTTTATGTGCATGTAGAAAGGCAAACTTGTGTATTAGAACAAGCATATGCACATCACAAGACAAACATTCACACCTTTTTATGTGCATGTAGAAAGGCAAACTTGTGTATTAGAACAAGCGTGTGCACATCACAAGGACAAACATTCACACCTTTTTATGTGCATGGCAAAGGCAAACTTGCGTATTAGAACAAGCGTGTGCACATCACAAGGACAAACATTCACACCTTTTTATGTGCATGTAGAAAGGCAAACTTGCGTATTAGAACAAGCGTGTGCACATCACAAGGACAAACATTCACACCTTTTTATGTGCATGTAGAAAGGCAACTTGTGTATTAGAACAAGCGTGTGCACATCACAAGGACAAACATTCACACCTTTTTATGTGCATGTAGAAAGGCAAACTTGCGTATTAGAACAAGCGTGTGCACATCACAAGGACAAACATTCACACCTTTTTATGTGCATGTAGAAAGGCAAACTTGCGTATTAGAACAAGCGTGTGCACATCACAAGGACAAACATTCACACCTTTTTATGTGCATGTAGAAAGGCAAACTTGCGTATTAGAACAACGTGTGCACATCACAAGGACAAACATTCACACACCTTTTTATGTGCATGTAGAAAGGCAAACTTGCGTATTAGAACAAGCGTGTGCACATCACAAGGACAAACATTCACACCTTTTTATGTGCATGTAGAAAGGCAAACTTGCGTATTAGAACAAGCGTGTGCACATCACAAGGACAAACATTCACACCTTTTTATGTGCATGTAGAAAGGCAAACTTGTGTATTAGAACAAGCATATGCACATCACAAGGACAAACATTCACACCTTTTTATGTGCATGTAGAAAGGCAAACTTGCGTATTAGAAAAAGCGTGTGCACATCACAAGGACAAACATTCACACCTTTTTATGTGCATGTAGAAAGGCAAACTTGCGTATTAGAACAAGCGTGTGCACATCACAAGGACAAACATTCACACCCTTTTTATGTGCATGTAGAAAGGCAAACTTGTGTATTAGAACAAGCATATGCACATCACAAGGACAAACATTCACACCTTTTTATGTGCATGTAGAAAGGCAAACTTGTGTATTAGAACAAGCGTGTGCACATCACAAGGACAAACATTCACACCTTTTTATGTGCATGTAGAAAAGGCAAACTTGCGTATTAGAACAAGCGTGTGCACATCACAAGGACAAACATTCACACCTTTTTATGTGCATGTAGAAAGGCAAACTTGCGTATTAGAACAAGCGTGTGCACATCACAAGGACAAACATTCACACCTTTTTATGTGCATGTAGAAAGGCAAACTTGCGTATTAGAACAAGCGTGTGCACATCACAAGGGCATAAGTCCTCGTGTACACAGGGATATGTGTAGCACATTCACACTTTTTTACATGCATGTACTAATACATATTCATTATTTACTTATTCTATAATTTACATACTTCTAAGTGAACACACACACACACACACACACACACACACACACACACACACACACACACACAGAGTCATGCACTCACACCATACACATATCTATCTATCCATGTTGTTTTCTCCAAGAGCTAAATGCTTCAACACTAAGTAAAATAAGCCAGTTTTTAGAGATGATAAACAGACTTGCATTAGCTACTTGTCATAATGCCATCATTTACTAATGGGTATGTGAATGTGTCCATACAAGCAGGTGGTGCAACACAGCTGCATATATTTAATACCCATTTAAGAACGCAAAAAACTCAGACACACACACCACACACACACACACACACACACACACACACACACACACACACACACACACATTATGTAACTAACTCACTTGTACTCCTTTAGGGCTGGACCCTTGGGACAATCCTTCAGGAACTTTGTCACTAAACACACACACACACATTACATGAAAAAATAAATGGATATTTCTCAAAACTCGGGGCCTTGTGGTGTGTACAATTTTGCTCAACACATGATTTCTTCAGAACATATTTTCTGGATAACAACTACTGTCACTTTGCTGGGAATGACTCAAAGAAAGAAATGTCATAAAAATGTGTCAGCATTCTTGTTTTCATTTCATAAACTGTGAATGATGTGAGACGGTCATTTTCCTCAAATTAAATATCATCTGGCTTGTGCATCACAGGAATACAGTCTCTGCCATCATTCATATATTTTGATTGCTTAATGATAAGTATTATGAACGAACACTGTACATCGCAGAGACACACAGATTTATCTTCGAAATCACTTTGTCATTTCATGTCTGTTACATGTTTACCAACAATGACCAACAGACAGAAGCACATAAATTAATTAAACAATGGTTAAGTCGAAGCAACACAATGCACTGTGCCGTCAATTTTGTGTGGGACATGAGCAAACGGTTCTGCATGTCAAACACAAACAGCCAATCTCCAAGTCCTAAAACAAATGACAAATCCTTATGCATCTAAAATGTTGTACACATGCAACCAAGTTCTGAGGATGTTGTACTATGCCAGAAATGTCGTTTGTTATACAGAATGGCAAACGAATGTTTCAAACAATCAGCAGTCTGGGCTTCAAATAAACAATAATGCCAACACACAGGCACCTTTAGTTGTGTTGATTTGTTTGCTAACTTAAGATCTTATCTGTTATCATTCGAAAGAGAGCTAAAATTCCACAAAAACACACTGACTCCTGTCGTACAAGGAACACAGAATTCAGTCATGCAAAAACAACACTTGTCACCATTTAACACACTCAGAGCTGAAAATTCTCCTGAGCTAGAGGACGTGATATCTTGTTTAGCCACTGAGCACTGCATGTTTGCACTGGCCTGGTCATGGCACCAACTGACCAGGTACCCTGAGTCCACATCTCCAAAAATACCGTGTGTGGTCAGTGGTAGACAGGGAATGTCGTCTGGTTTGGTGATTTTGACAGCAATTGTTGGTGACTGAATATATCCTCTACTACATGCCACTGGAAGTGAAAAGCTGTAGCTTCATGGTGACACATGTGGCAGAAAGCTTGCACTGTCTGTTATCATGGAGGAAATGAGGTTTGACCACAAACCAACAGAAAGCTTGTATCACCTGTTATCATGGAATAAATGAGGTTTGACCACAAACCAACAGAAAGCTTGTATCACCTGTTATCATGGAGGAAATGAGGTTTGACCACAAACCAACAGAAAGCTTGTATCACCTGTTATCATGGAATAAATGAGGTTTGACCACAAAACCAACAGAAAGCTTGTATCACCTGTTATCATGGAATAAATGAGGTTTGACCACAAACCAACAGAAAGCTTGTATCACACCTTTTATCATGGAATAAATGAGGTTTTGACCACAAACCAACAGAAAGCTTGTATCACCTGTTATCATGGAATAAATGAGGTTTGACCACAAACCAACAGAAAGCTTGTATTGCCTGTTATTATGGAAGAAATAAGGTCTCACCACAAACCAACATGCATTTCATGATTCACATGCTTCATTTATCTTCTGATGTTTGAACTGTAACATATGAAGTTGAATAACATTTCTGTAAAGCTATCTGACTTTAAAAAAAAAAAAAGTAAATCATTTACTAAATCATATCAACAGGTGACACTTCAGGGATGATCTTTTGAAAATGGCCATGCATAACCACTTAGATTCTGACCCCCCATGCATGACAACCTGCGGAAAGTGACTCCAGATCTCTTTAACATACAGGTTATCTGGGAATGGTTAAGCCTTAACATGCTGTATTTTGAGCCTTTAGCTTCAAATTATGAGGGTACCATTTGGTCTGGGGCTTCATATCAAGCCAAAAAGGTTTTTTAACGAATAACTTTCTCCATTACCAGTATGATTTACTTGCTTTTTACTCAAAATGTGAATCGTTATGGACTTGGAACTTGTTTTTTTTTTGTTCTGATTGTTTCTAAACAGTATTCCTCCAATTTCATAATCTGTCTGACACTTTAAGATTAGCATGTTACATATGAAACAAAAATATTATTGTTGAACGAATTCCTTTTCTTACATTCCTCAAGTATTTAGTTTCTGCACACACACAAAAAAAACGTAAACATCAAAGAGAAAATGACAGAGAGTGTGCATGTGTGTATCTGAATATATGTGCTAGTGTAATGAGACTATGTGCATGAATGGATGAAAGTGTACGCATGCACAGGTATAACAAAAAACCACCTCACCCTTTTCAATCGTATCGACTGCCCCTTCAAAGTTCCTCTGAGCAATCTGCATGTCCAAATCTTCTGGCAGCTCCTGGAGCCAATCAGTTTGAAGAAAATCTGTATCCATGGTAACTGGTTCCTCCTCCATGGCATCTTTTGCACCTGCTGCAAGATGATGACATGGTGGGCTTAAAGTGCTGTCTTCTGATTTACGAGTGAGGAAAGTTCAATAAATGTGGACATACAAAACACCTGAAAACCACTCTTGTCCCTGAACACAATTACTCTACAACTTGTTAAAAACACTCACACAGACATATACACATTTCATCACGGCGCTTCACAGACACACAACATAAAACCGCATTATCAATGGCCATAAACGTGTCACAGCCAGTTTCTTTCAACGATCTAAAAGTGTAGATAATACACTAACAAATCAACCCTTTCACAATCATCAAATAATTTTTTGTTTCACAATCCAGGAGCAACACCGACATACTCTGCCTGTTATGGGGAGGGATGGTGGGGGAGGGAAGTGTAGACATACTCTGCCTGTTATGGGGAGGGTGTGGTGGGGGAGGGAAGTGTAGACATACTCTCCCTGTCATGGGGAGGGAAGTGTAGACATACTCTCCCTGTCATGGGGAGGGAAGTGTAGACATACTCTCCCTGTCATGGGGAGGGAAGTGTAGACATACTCTGCCTGTCATGGGCAGGGGGGGGTGGGGGAGGGAAGTGTAGACATACTCTGCCTGTCATGGGGAGGGAAGTGTAGACATACTCTCCCTGTCATGGGGAGGGAAGTGTAGACATACTCTCCCTGTCATGGGGAGGGAAGTGTAGACATACTCTCCCTGTCATGGGGAGGGAAGGGTAGACATACTCTCCCTGTCATGGGGAGGGAAGTGTAGACATACTCTCCCTGTCATGGGGAGGGAAGTGTAGACATACTCTGCCTGTCATGGGCAGGGTGGTGGGGGAGGGAAGTGTAGACATACTCTGCCTGTCATGGGGAGGGGTGGTGGGGGAGGGAAGTGTGTAGACATACTTTGCCTGTCACAGGGCGGGGTGGTGGGGGAGGGAAGTGTAGACATACTTTGCCTGACATGGGGAGGGGTGGTGGGGGAGGGAAGTGTAGACATACCCTGCCTGTCATGGGGAGGGATGGTGGGGGAGGGAAGTGTAGACATACTCTGCCTGTCATGGGGAGGGGTGGTGGGGGAGGGAAGTGTAGACATACTCTGCCTGTCATGGGGAGGGGTGGTGGGGGGGAAGTGTAGCCTGTCAAGTGTATACACTCTGCCTGTCATGGGGAGGGGTGGTGGGGGAGGGAAGTGTAGACATACTTTGCCTGTTATGGGGAGGGTGGGGGGGAGGGAAGTGTAGACATACTTTGCCAGACATGGGGAGGGAGGTGGGGGAGGGAAGGGGTAGACATACTCTACTCTGCCTGTCATGGGGAAGAGTGGTGGGGGAGGGAAGTGTAGACATACTCTCCCTGTCATGGGGAGGGGTGGTGGGGGAGGGAAGTGTAGACATACTCTGCCTGTCATGGGGAGGGGTGGTGGGGGGGTGGGAAGTGTGTAGACATACTCTGCCTGTCATGGGGGAGGGGTCGTGGGGGGGAGGGAAGTGTAGACATACTCTGCCTGTCATGGGGAGGGGTGGTCGGGGATGGAAGTGTAGACATACTTTGTCTGTCATGGGGAGGGGGGGAAGTGTAGACATACTCTGCCTCTCATGGGGAGAGGTGGTGGGTGGGGGACAAAATTTTCAACTGCCGAGTCCTGATTGAAAAGCATCTACAACACCAAAACGACCTCTTCCACAACTTCATTGACTTTAAAAAGGCATTCGACCAGGTGTGTGGCACAGCGGCCTATGGCAGGTTCTCAGAGACTTAAACATTGAAGAGAGGCTTGTCCCAGTCATCCAGGCCCTCTACGAACACTCCAGCAGCACAGTACTTTTCAACAGCCAGCAGGGCCAGTTCTTCCCGACCACAGTCGGAGTCAGGCAAGGGTGCCTACTATCTCCAGTCCTGTTCAACATCTTTCTGGAGAGAATCATGCAAGAGACCCTCGAAGACCACCACACCTCCATCAGCATTGGTGGCAGGCCGGTCTGCAACTTTTGTTTCGCAATGACATCGACCTCATGGGGGGCAGCAACATCAAGCTCCAGGGATCTCACTCACAAACAGGCTTGTCACAAGAGCAATTGCCTATGGCATGGAGGTCAGCACAGAGAAGTCAAAGGCATGGTCAACAGCACGACTAACAGCAGTGCCAACATAACCATAAATGGTGAGCCCCTGGAAGAAGTGACCAGCTTCAGGTACTTGGGAGCAACCCTGTCCAAAGATGGCATCTGCACAGCAGAAATTCGAATCAGGATCAACTCAGCATCAGCAGCGATGGCCAGACTGAAAAGAGTGTGGAAGAGCGACATCAAATTCCACACAAAATTCCAGCTCTACAAGTCACTAGTGGTCTCAATCCTCTTATATGGTTGCGAGACATGGACATTGATGGCCGAAACAGAAAAAAAAAAAAGAAAAATCCAGGCCTGAGGAAACTACTCGGCATCTCAGACAAAAAACACAAGACCAATGATTATGTGCGGAACCTGGTCACTAACCTTGTTGGGCCCCACGAACCACTTCTGACAACCGTCAAACGATGGAAGATGGCATGGTTTGGCCACATCATTTGTCACAACACCCTCTCCAAAACCATCCTTCAAGGTACCGTTGAAAGAGGGCGCAGATGAGGACGGCAGAGAAAGAGCTGGTCCGACAATATAAAGGACTGGACCAAAATGACCATGCCAGATCTCCTCAAGACAGCCACCAACAGATCAGCCTAGAGAGAAACAGCGGCTGCCTCATCACGTCCCCCCAACGACCCCAGCTGTCAGGGGAATGACTGACTGACTGACTGACTGTAGCCAGACTGATCAAGGGTTACTGGTGGGTTGTGTAGCCAGACTGATCAAGGGCTATTGGAGGCTTGTGTAGCCAGTACCCGGCTGATGACAGATCACTGACTGATCAAGGGGTATTGGAGGCTTGTGTAGCCAGTACCCAGCTGATGACAGCTCATTACTTGAATGTCATCATGCCTGTGATAGTGGAACAAGACACCAGCCCCCCCCCCCCCCCCCCCCCTCCCCCCCCACTCCCCCCTCCTCCCAGTTTGCCATCTCAACCCAAAAACGGTGCATGAACACACACCAGAGTGAACCTCTACTCCTTCTATGTTAACACACACCACGATCCACATGCATCCCATACTTTGTGCATGTTTTGGTTACAGATGGGGATCTAGACTCAAGGTCCATGAGGATGGGGATGATTAAGATTCAAAATTTCCCCAGACTGATGAGCTGGGAGCTTGGTGCTGGCAGCGAGAAACAATCAACACAGAAGAGTGGCAAAGCAGGCAGGAGACAAAAGAGGATAGAGAGTTTGATCATTAATCAATAGGAGAATAGTATAATGAATAGAGAATAATAGAGAATGGTAAAATGGATCAGTCCTGAACCTACTACAAAAGAACACAAGTGGGTCAACTAAGCCAGAAAATAAAGGAAAAATAAACATGCAATGCAGTCAAGACAGAGATAGGCCAACATAACGCAAAGCATTATGGGTAAAGTAGCAATCGTATTTGGCTGTAGAAATATGAAACTAGCGATGACTTTGCACTGTCTGCCAAAGACAGAAGATGGTGAGCATGGTCTCTTTACTATTTAGCCATGAAAGTTAAGCTGAAAAAAGCTGATCAACCGCTTTAGCTAGTAAGAGATTAACAAGATACAGCATATCATCCAAAACACAATTATTGGAAAATATACAAACAAATCAACCCTTTAAACCACCACTTTAAAATCTCACACTTGCAGTTCATGGAAAATAAACAAACTAACCAATCCTTACACAACCATTTTAAAATTTCACACTCACGGCTGGGGAAACTGGTTTTTTTCGCCAGTTGGCGAGAGGGGGGATGGGCTCAGCTGATCAGACAGACGATTGTTGGCTTCCTTCTTCTGCTTGTCCTTCAGAGCCTTTTTCTTCTTCGTGTCTTCCAGAATGTCCAACCACTGGCGCTGTCAGCATAACAGTGGAGGTGATGGTCACATCTTGATTGCATGCATGCGTGCATGTGTGCATGTGTGTGCATGCGTGTGTGTGCATGTGCGTGTGTGCATGTAAAAGGCCCAAATTTCCCATTGTTTAGTTGAAGATATCAAAAATTCAATTTGGGACAAGCAAATGATTATAGTACTGAGTGAGGCTTAATAATATTGATCATTTTCTGTACATGTTGAGCAGGCCACCCAAAAGAAACACAGATCAGTTCCTTTTGAGTGTCTTTCTAATACTGTGGCTGAATGACATTGATCTTTTCTGTACATGTTGAGCCAGGCCACCCCAAAATAAACACAGATCAGTTCCTTTTGTGTGTCTTTACACAAATTAATGAGAAATCAAGCAAAGAGTCAAAGACATTTCAAATTTTGTGAGGTCTGATATTTTCTAAGTTAACCAATGAGAAAGGCAGAGACAAAAACACAGTGAGACTAACAGAAAGTGAGACTGAGAGACAAAGAGTGACAGAGAGAGTGAAGAGAAATGACTTCTTTATATCTCCCAGAGGGTCCAGCCATTACAACTGTCAACAAAGCAATGATGATGACGTTTATTCTCATTTCTAATTGTGTGGAGGAAAAAGAACATTGTGAGTCTCCAGAAGAGGGAAGAAAACAAAAACACAAACAAAACAAAAACAAATGTGCACTCATATAAGGAAAGTAAAAGAGACAACAGAATGAGGCAGAAACAGACAAAGACAAAAAGATTTTATAACATTTTCTTTAAAGGAAAAAAAAAACTCCAGACAGATGCAGACATGGAAAGACACTCACAACTTCTATGTTGGTATACATACATAAGTGCTGACAATTTGTCAGTTTCACTGATTCATATTTTCAAGTGTCTGCTATACCATGCCAGCTTTTTTAGTTTCTTCTCTGTTTCATTATGCTCAAAATCTTCAATCTCTTTTATCCTTACATTCAGTAAATTTAAAATCACTAAAAGGCTATAATAAAGACAATTTCTTTTCTTTTGTCTGTCTACATATCTCCTCAACCAACCGTTCCGGATCAAACCATTTCAGTTTACACTGCTACACCAATGTACTGTACTAAAATGTTACAGCTAAGCTCTGAAAATCTTACAGTTAATCTTCTTTGAAAGTTTTCTTTTTCTTTATTTCTTGATCCTTTTTTTTTTTTTTTTGACTGACCAGACAAACAGCAAGATGCAGTTCTTTGTTTCCAAACTTCATTGCCAAACTTCCATCAAATTTGTATTTCTCTATTGACCCCACATCTTGGGATGTAAATGTTTAAAGTGTTCAACTTTGGAGCTGATGATTCGAGATTGAACCACTCAAGGGGGTGGTGGCTTTTTTTAATGCTGAAAACTCTCTCTGTTCACCTTGAAATAAAGAGGCACTGAATGATTTACCTCATGGAAGGTTAAGGCTGAAGAACGATACAGATGGGCTCCATCTTCCACAATGAAGCGCTCCAGACATGGTGAATCTTTTAGAGTTCACACCTTCTCTCACCATAAGGCTACAGTGTTTTAACCTTTAATATTTGGGTAGTATGCAGTAAAAAAAAAAAAAAAAAAAAAAGACTGTGAGAAAACTGGCTGTAGCAAATAAAAGTAATCAAGATTTTTTTTTTTTAGATGTCGAGAAACAACTGAATAACTCAAGCAGTCTACCTTGGACTTGGCACTGTCAGCCTGGTACATGCGAGTTTCAGGAAACATAAGGATCTTGAAGGCATTCTTCACAGGGCCAGCATCACGCACATTCACCACTGCCAAGCTGTCCAGTTCATACAGTCCTTGGAAACGATAGCGCATCGGACCTCGTCTGAAAACACACACTCTGTTAGATTGACACATCCTTCTGTACTCTGCATATACAAGCAAGCAGATCTGAAACATCACTGACAGTCTCTCCTTCCATTTCCAACAGAACATCTTTGCAACTTCCTCATATGACCAGTCCCAAACTGCTGATTCAAACCCCCCATACATCTATATCCTGAACTCTCTTATCACACACACACACACACACACACACACACACACACACACACACACACACACTGTAGGTAAGGAGAGCGGACACACACACACACTAAAGGTAAGCAGAGTGGCCTCACCGGGTGGCTATCCATGTGTGGCCATCATCAGACACACACACACACACACACACACACACACACACACACACACACACTGAAGGTAAGCAGAGTGGCCTCACCGGGTGGCTACCCATGTGGCCATCATCAGACTGTCACTCAGCAGAAAGGCATGGGTTCTCTGCATCTGCGCAAAGTTCTCCGGGTCTAATCCCACCAGATCTGTGTCGTGAACCAGGTGACGACCAGGTACCTCTGTCACACTCTGAAACATAAGATAATAACCTGTCTGTAACATTGCTGTTATCATCCTTTCCCACAGTAGGTGAGGATCTGCTACTTTTGTGATACACTGAAACACAAGATCACAATCTGCCTCACTGCTGTCATCATCTACACCATTATCATCAATCTTCTTGGAATTACAACCGTTACAGACCTCACAAACCATGTCATCTTTCAGTGGATTATAGAGACATAAAAGTATCCAACATGCAGCAGGATACTTCAAAAGGATATTTTTTTCTTTTCTTTCTGCGTATGCAGGCTAATACTCCTGCGGACACTGCCTGCATAGACATAGACAGGCAGGGGAGTTTTGTGTGTATGACCGCTTTTTTTCATCCCACCATACTCCATCTTCAGGGAAAAGGATATGACAACACTGACTGCCAAACCAGAGACACAAAAGAGAGATTATTTGCTTATAGCCCGCAGACTGCAATGGGCCATATTAGGATGGTCACATTGAAATCAACTCTCAAAACAGATTTTGAAAAGAAACATACACACCTCACCGAAAAGATTTTCTAGAGAAAAAAAACATGCTGGAAATCATTTAAATCTTTCTTCCTTAAAATCTTGAATCATTCTCCCTGTGCCCTGTGCAATGCTGTGATGCACACTCACTGACTCGTTCTCCCTGTGCCCTGTGCAATGCTGTTATGCACACTCAGTGTCTCATTCTCCCTGTGCCCTGTGCAATGCTGTGATGCACACTCAGTGTCTCATTCTCCCTGTGCCCTGTGCAATGCTGTCATGCACACTCAGTGTCTCATTCTCCCTGCACCCTGTGCAATGCTGTGATGCACACTCAGTGTCTCATTCTCCCTGTGCCCTGTGCAATGCTGTGATGCACACTCAGTGTCTCATTCTCCCTGCACCCTGTGCAATGCTGTGATGCACACTCAGTGTCTCATTCTCCCTGTGCCCTGTGCAATGCTGTCATGCACACTCAGTGTCTCATTCTCCATGTGCCCTGTGCAATGCTGTCATGCACACTCACTGACTCGTTCTCCCTGTGCCCTGTGCAATGCTGTCATGCACACACTCACTGACTCGTTCTCCCTGTGCCCTGTGCAATGCTGTCATGCACACTCACTGACTCGTTCTCCCTGTGCCCTGTGCAATGCTGTCATGCACACTCAGTGTCTCATTCTCCATGTGCCCTGTGCAATGCTGTCATGCACACTCACTGACTCGTTCTCCATGTGCCCTGTGCAATGCTGTCATGCACACTCACTGACTCGTTCTCCCTGTGCCCTGTGCAATGCAGTCATGCACACTCACTGACTCGTTCTCCCTGTGCCCTGTGCAATGCTGTCATGCACACTCAGTGTCTCTTTCTCCCTGTGCCCTGTGCAATGCTGTCATGCACACTCAGTGTCTCTTTCTCCCTGTGCCCTGTGCAATGCTGTCATGCACACTCAGTGTCTCATTCTCCCTGTGCCCTGTGCAATGCTGTGATGCACACTCAGTGTCTCATTCTCCCTGTGCCCTGTGCAATGCTGTGATGCACACTCAGTGACTCATTCTCCCTGCACCCTGTGCAATGCTGTCATGCACACTCAGTGTCTCATTCCCTGTGCAATGCAATGCATGCACACTCAGTGTCTCATTCTCCCTGTGCCCTGTGCAATGCTGTCATGCACACTCAGTGTCTCATTCTCCCTGTGCCCTGTGCAATGCTGTGATGCACACTCAGTGTCTCATTCTCCCTGTGCCCTGTGCAATGCTGTGATGTACACTCAGTGTCTCATTCTCCATGTGCCCTGTGCAATGCTGTTATGCACACCCAGTGGCAGCCCTGTTACTCAAGACGGAGTACAGTGTCAGTCACAACATGTCTTACCAGTTCTACCAGTTACTCATGAAGATAAAGGTATACAGTATCATGGTCATAGTGGTGTCTGAAAAGTAAAATGGTGTCAATGAACACATCAGCTGATCCTGCTTTTTTCTTTTTAAGGTCTTTAAATGGGCAGCTGGGCAGTTCAATTGGTAGAGCATAGAGAGACTGCACTCCAAGTCGTGAGTTTGAGGCCCCTGGTGACCAAGACTACAGAATGCCTCTAAGTACAATACACACAGATAACTGCATGGCTACTAGGTTCAGGAAACCATATTCACACACATATGCACACATATATGAATAATGAGCCTCAGAAACCACACACACACACACACACACACACACACACACACACACACACACACACACACACACAGCAGCCTCCACTGAATGCCCTTTTTCCCCCCACCACCCTGGTCCTGTAGCCTCCCCCTACACCTTCCTGTTCCTAACCCGCACTCCACTCACAGAACATCCCTCCACTTTCTCCAGCAGAAAGGCCAGGTTCCTGAACGTGTCTCCTCCTCCGGACTCTCCTTCTTCTTCTCCTCCTTTGGACCCTCCACCACCGCTGTCATTAATGACAAAGACACCACCGCTGTCATTAATCACAAAGAACACCACCGCTGTCATTGATACTTAATAGTAACAGTTAATCCTTGTCCAGCACTAATCACAAAGAACACCACCGCTGTCATTGATACTTAATAGTAACAGTTAATCCTTGTCCAGCACTAATCACAAAGAACACCACCGCTGTCATTGATACTTAATAGTAACAGTTAATCCTTGTCCAGCACTAATCACAAAGAACACCACCGCTGTCATTGATACTTAATAGTAACAGTTAATCCTTGTCCAGCACTAATCACAAAGAACACCCACCGCTGTCATTGATACTTTAATAGTAACAGTTAATCCTCCTGTCCAGCACTAATCACAAAGAACACCACACCGCTGTCATTGATACTTAATAGTAACAGTTAATCCTTGTCAGCACTAATCACAAAGAACACCACAGCTGTCACTGATACATAATAGTAACAGTTAATCCTTGTCCAGCACTAATCACAAAGAACACCACAGCTGTCATCGATACATCATAGTCATAGTTCATCCTTGTTCACAGTTAATGACAAAGAACACCACCGCTGTCATTAATACATCATAGTAATAGTAATAATCAATCCTTGTTCAACACTGATGACAAAGAACACCACTACTGTCATTAATACATGATAGTAATCATTAATCTTTGTTCAGTACTGATGACAAAGAACACCACCGCTGTCATTATTACATGATAGTAATAATTAATCCTTGTTCAGCACTGCTGACAAAGAACATAAAAGTTACATTACGAGCAATGAAGTAGATTCCATAATCAGGAAATCGAGCTTCCTCCACTCTTCCTATTCCCCACCCCATCCCACCCTACACCCCCTGTCCTCTCTCCACCCCTGTCTCCCTTTCCCTACCCTCCTCTCCCCCCTCCCCAATTCCTCTCCATCAAAAGGTAAAGCTACCACTGCTTACAAATCAAACAACTCCATAAACATCCATTAGTTCAAACAGTACACCTCACACACACACATACGCATACGCATATCCATCATGTGACAAATGCATATCACATGAATGTTCTATGAAATATTCACAGTATGGATTCAAATTAAATATTAGCTCTAGTCAAATAGAACAGATTTGAATTAAAAGAGAAAGATATTCCAGACCTGAAAGAACATTGGTCAAATCAAGAATAGCTATAGTCAAAGAGAGTAGATCTGAATTCCAGACCCTGAAAGAACATTGGTCAAATCAGAAATTAGCTATAGTCAAAGAGAGCAGATCTGAATTAAAAGAGAGATATTCCAGACCCTGAAAGAAACACTGGTCAAATCAAGAAATTAGCTATAGTCAAAGAGAGTAGATCTGAATTAAAAGAGAGATATTCCAGACCCTGAAAGAACACTGGTCAAGGGGCTATGTTCTGACAGATGGTATGTTCATGCAATTGTCATTTATCTGTTATTTGTGAGAAGAATGGACTTATTCACTTTGGCCTTTGTTGGAAAGAAAACATGACAGAGAAAAATCATGTCACAAGCTTAAGGTACTTAGTTAAGCTCTTGGGTCATAAAATTAAAAAAAAAAAACATTTGATAAATAATGTCCCATATGATGACATGACAAACTTTTTCATCTCCTCCCCTCTCCCCCCTCCCCTTTATCTCCACCCATTTCCATAAGTGTATAGCGACACACAACATTCCCAATAATGTGAACAAAACCAGAGAGAAACCCACCTTTGTCACTGACCAGGGACAGCTCCATCATGGCGGACATGAGGGATCGTTGTTCCGTCAGCATGGTGCTAAGCTGGTACATCTCCCCTTCCAGGACTGAACCATCACATAGACCACAGTCACAACTTGACTGAATTCTGAGCTATTTCAGAGGAAGCAACCTACAGTGTAATGACTATGAAACATCTGTACAGATGTACAACGAAACTGAAGTAGTAGCACATATGCAAGTTTTCCCAATATTATTTTAGCTACATTTCAGGGTGATCTATGGACAAACCCAGATTTATTTTGTTGTCCTCATTTGTGCCACTATATGCTGATCTCAGCATCCTCTGTCTCCAGACCAAGTGCAGGGTCATTGAGGCATCAACCATGACTTGCACCAATATAACATAATTTGTCCATTTGTAGGAGTTTTCTCTGTGGCCTTCAGTGAGCTGCTGATATTGTCCTCTCATACTTCTTCTGTCTGCCTCTTCTTTACCAGCTGGCAGTGTGCCCTACAGAATGATTTATGCTTGGCCAGCTAACGTGAAACCTACATGCACTTATAGATCTTTGTGACCTGACAATGGTGGGCAGGTTCTCACTTGGTCTAACAGCTCTTCTTCTGACCTTGTGGACATCCTCACTTGCACTGTGACTTTTGAACTGACAACATTTCATTTCCAGGTTTGGATTCATCTCTGAAATCTACAGTAAAACTAAAAGTGTGGATGATGAACTACTAATTCTCTCACAGATGAGGGTTAATGACCTAGAACTGCCAGATGGTTACGGGCATCTATTATAGATGAATATCAGTAGAATGCAAGAGGATCAGATGGATAATATTAGCATGGCAGAAGCGAGATGAAATTAGCACGGAAACGAATTTAAAACATAAGTAGCATTTACAACTTTAAAGGGGGCTTGGAATATAGATAGTTTGCACAGAAACTGAAGAGGTTAGGAGCATAGATGAGGATAAGTATAAGGTTAAGGGCATCTTTTGACGTGACACTGGTAGCTTGAAGGAGGATCAGTGCTCTACATGCACAGATCAGGGTTAGAAGCCTGACAGGCAACCTCAAGCACATGAATGGGCTCTAGAACTTAGGAAGCATATGTATGGAGGCTTTGAGCCAGAGTTGAAAGCTAATGGTTAATAGCTTGAATGAATAATGAACAACGGCTTGAAGCATGGATCAGATGGCTGAGGATTAGGAGCATGCATCTAATGCATGAGGGAGAGGAGAATGAATCAGGGTGGATAAGGTTATGAGCATTGATGAGGATTAGCAGCATGCATCTAATGCATGAGGGAGAGAGGAATGAATCAGGTGGATAAGGTTATGAGCATTGATGAGGATTAGGAGCATACATCTAACGCATCAGGGATAGAAGAATGAATCAGGTGGATAAGTTATGAGCATGATGAGGATTAGGAGCATGCATCTAATACATGAGGGAGAGGAGAATGAATCAGGTGGATAAGTTATGAGCACTGATGAGGATTAGGAGCATGCATCTAACGCATGAGGGATAGAGGAATGAATCAGGTGGATAAGTTATGAGCATTGATGAGGATTAGGAGCATGCATCTAATACATGAGGGATAGAGGAATGAATCAGGTGGATAAGTTATGAGCACTGATGAGGATTAGGAGCATGGGTAAGAATCAGGAGCATGCATCTAATGCATGCATGAGGGATAGGAGAATGAATCAGATAGGATAAGGGTTATGAGCATTGATGAGGATTAGGAGAATGGGCAGAGTTAGCATGGATCAGATGGATAGACTAACTGAATGATGATGTTATGGATGAGGGTTAGATATTTACATCAGCTGTAAAAAGGTTACAGCCTTGATGAGGGTTAGGAGCATGGATCAACTGGATAAGAGTTAGAAGCAAAGATAGTGGATCAGAGCAAACATGATGATTAGACGCAGGAATCTGATCGACAACATTTTAAAGCATGGGTAAGGATTAGGAAAAGATGACTGTGAATAAGGAGTGAGGGTGAGGAGTAGCAGCATAAATCTGGCAGATGAGATTTTGGAAGATGGTTGATGTTTAAGGATCATGAAGGTCATAACTGAAACCATCACAGACAAGAATTCGTGATGTAAATCCAATTGGTGAGGGTGACAAACATAGATGGATGACAGACAGGAGATGGCCAGTGTCATAATCTATAAATTGAAAAGACCTCTAGACTCTTTCAGAATACCATTGGTAAATTCTTTCTCAAAGTTCATGACATCACAAAGCATCCAAGATAAAATGTATACATCAAATTAATGTTTTCAATGACATGAAAAAGCTCCCAAGGTGAACTATATCAAATCAATGTTTTCAAACAACAAATTTCCCAATGCATGCATACATACACACACACACACACACACACACACACACACACACACACACACACACACACACACACACACACACACACACACACACACACACACACACGCACACACACACAAAATGAAAGATATGAGGAATGCATTAGAAAGACAGAAAATATGTAAGGTATGAAATAAAACATATGGGAATATATATGGGAAAGGCATTTAAATGTGATGAAATATGAAATAAACTGGGGATGAACATCATGAAGAGAACAAGACAAAAAGAGACCTGCAGATACCGACTAAAAATACAGACAAGCAGGCAAGAGGAGACCAAGAGACGGATGGCTCTAGCTCTGGTGCCTTCAGGAGCTTCTGTACTCACTTGAAATCTCTCTTGCTGTTTCAATGAACTGGGAGTAGTTTTTGTAGACATTTTTCTTCAGAGCCTGAGCGGTGTCATCGTTCAGAGCGTGAAACTTTTGCCGTAACTCCAGAAGTTCACACCTTCTCCATCATTGCTTGCACTTAGCTTGGCAATAACTGTAAATACAGTTTGGAAATAGTTCTTTTAGCTTGGCTGACTTAAATACTTTTGGAAATAGTTCTGTTTGCTTGGCAACTTAAATACAGTTTGGAAATAGTTATTTTAGCTTGGCAATGACTTAAATACTGTTTTGAAATAGTTCTTTTCGCTTGGCAGTGACTTAAAACACAGTTTGGAAATAGTTCTTTTAGCTTGGCAATGACTTAACACAGTTTTGAAATAGTTCTGTTAGCTTGGCACTGACTTAAAGACTGCATGGAAATATTTCTTTTAGCTTGGCAATGACTGTAAATACAGTATGGAAATATTTCTTTTAGCTTGGCAATGACTGAAATAAAGTATGGAAATATTTCTTTTAGCTTGGTAATGACCGTAAATGCAATATGGGAAGTATTTCTTTTAGCTTGGCAATGACTGTAAATACAGTATGGAAATATTTCTTTTAGTTTTAGCTCACTGGCAATGACTGTAAGCACAGTATGGAAATATTTCTTTTAGCTTGGCAATGACTGTAAATACAGTATGAAAACACTTCTTTTAGCTTGGCATTGGTGGTAAATAAAGTATGGAAATTTCTTTCACATCTAATTATACTTTATAGCATACACAACTTTTCATACAGTCATGTATGAAAAAACACACACAATTCATAAATTGTACATAGGGTGAACCAAGAACAATGGACATGAGGAGAATTTTGTTCTTGTGACATTTTACATTAAACCACATGATTTGATCCTGGATTAAAAAGAAAAAAAAAAGGTACATGGTGTGGGGTGGAAGAGGTATACAGCTTTCAGTCCACCGCTACAATTTCAATTTGCAATGTCAGGGCTAAAAACATAGAATTTCTACTGCCAGTACTAGTGTTTTCCAGAGAGCAATGAGGTCAGATCGATTGCATACTGTTTATCACACAGTCTTGCTACACTGATTTTCTGTCAAAAGTCAACTGAGTAGACTGCTGTCACAACTTAAATAAACTGAACAGTGAGAAGCTGTGAGAAACTGAGAAACTGAAGGGGATGATGATATTGCTTAACATTGACTTAAAGATATGATTACCCCTTAGAGAAATGCATACTATGATTATGTTCGCATACCACCAAGGTTCGGTATGTACCATAGGATAGTGCCTGGCACTTGCGGGCTGGGAGATTGTGGGTTCAAATCCCATCACATGACATCAGTTACACATTTGTTGGATATTTCAAAAGCAGGTGGCTCCATCATAAAAGCTGAGTGCACCGTGAGTTCAAATGTAACGACTTGACTCGTACCACTGAAGCAATTAAATTTCATCTTCATTCTCAACATAGACACTTCTCTCAGACAGTGTTGCTCTAGTTTGCTGACCAACATTGCCATCGATGTTATGCCACAGTGTGGCCCTATCGGCTATACACCAAGATCAAGATCAAGCTGGTGTCTGTACGATTTCTCTTGGACCAGGCTGACACCGGGATATAAAAGGAGCACAGCATACATCCTTGTCATGCAGACTCAGACCAGAATGGAACCCACAAGCAGCAGCATCTTCATCATCCAAACTGACCACCATCTAAAGGAAAGAAGAAAGGATGACTGTGGTAAGTTTGAGACAAAATCCTTGGTATCAACGATTTCATGAGTGCTATCGCAAAAAAGAACTCGAAGATGAAAGCTATGGACCATAGACAGTTTTGAGTTAATTGATGTCTAACTCAGGGTAGTCACAGTGTTACCGATAAGGAACGTTTTACGTTGTATCTTAATACCATCTATCAGATAACTCTGGGAAGTCACAGTGTTACTGATAAGTAACGTTATACGTTGTGTCTTAATACCATCTAATGATCTGTCAGATGTTCTCAACAAACTTACATGCTTCAGGGTCAAAAGACTGTTTGGTCAAAATTCGAGCAAGTCCATCCCCCATATTGATGCGAAATGCACGACCAGACCAAACAGCACAAAAATCCGGACAAAAAAAGAGATTCTACTCCACAATATGCATAATGCAGACGACCAAGGGGTGGTTTGCGGAAGTTGACATCTGCAATCTACGAATTATTCCATTTAAGAATATCTTTTTATCGCGTACACTGCCATTTAAAGAAAATCTAGTTGCAAAGTGAGGTGACTGCGTCATTTTAAAAGAAAAGTTAACTGGTTAATATGGTACTGTAGGTTTGCTGGGATGTTCACGGCTGCACATCTTTCCCCGTAGGATATGACTAGCTTTAACTGGACGCCTCATTTTCAGCATGCTATGCTAACAATAGCCGGTACTGACTTCATGTGTATTGAATGTGAGCGTGCTGTTTGCGTGCAGTGGTGTGTGTGTGTGTGTGTGTGTGTGTGTGGCGCGCGCGCGCGCGCGCGTGAAAGAGAGGAAGGCGGAGAGAGAGAGAGAGAGAGAGAAAGAGAGAGAGAGAGAGCGCACACACACACACACACACACACACACACACACACACACACACACACACACACACACTTAAATGAGAACACATCGGCATTGGCGGTTCTTTGCTAAAATGGGTCTAGACCATTCCTCGTTGGGAGAACGCAGAAAGTTATTGTGGAAGGGTCTTCATCCCATTGTAAACCAGTCTTGTCAGGTGTACCACAGGGAACTGTTCTTGAGCCCTTTTTTTTGTTGTTTTTTTTGTTTTTTTTTTAAATTCTATATAATGACATAAGTGGAAATCTGTCTCCTGGAACTACTATAAGGCTTTTTGCAGATGACAGCTTAGTGTATAGAACAATCAGAAGCAAGAATGATACACGCATTCTACAAGAAAATCTAAACGCTTTACAAGAGTGGGAAAGATTAGGAAAATGGAATTTCATCCCCAGAAGTGCCAGGTGTTGCGTATATGTAATAAACGCTCACCAGCTAGATCAGAATACTCTATTCACAACACTGTTCTTAAAGAAACCAATGTTGCAAAATATTTAGGCGTGATTATAGATAGTCGTCTCAAATGGAAAGAACATTACAATTTAGTATGTAAGAAAGCAAACAACATCTTAGCTTTCTTATACAGGAACATCAACGACTGCCCCAGAAAGGTTAAGGACGATTGCTGTAAAACACTGGTTAGACCAGAACTGGAATATGATTGCTCAGTCTGCGATCCTTACAAGCTAAAGGACATCGATAACCTCGAAAAGATTGAGAAGAAAGCAGCACGGTTCGTAACAGGGAACCATATCAGAGAGAAGGGGAATACTAGGAAGAACATGAGGAAATTAGAATGGAAACCCTTAGAAGAGAGAAGAGCCTTTATTACACTTGATACTTTCTTCAAAAGCAGAGCTAAACTAATTGATATACCAATGGAACAACTAGTATTGAGTAAAAGTAGCACCAGGAGTGGCGGTCAGTCTTATGCCACACCTGTATCAAATACTGACGGCCATTTGCATTCGTTTTATCCTAGTTCTGTTAGGCTGTGGAACTCACTGTCGGGTGCCATCAAGATTGCCACAAATGCATCTCTTTTAAAAATCAAATTGATAAGACAATCTTGAGATCTGCATATGGATTGACTTTTCTATTTTAACTTCCCCATATATTTTATGGTTACCTAGGCCTTAACCTGGCGACTGCTTTTAACCTTTTAAATATCATGTGCGACCTCTTGTTGCCAAATTTTGCTCCAGGGGCCAACAGGCTGAGTCGCATTTTCTTTTTTCAACATGCGCGCTGTTGACCTACTCATTTTTGAGTGAACCAGCTTTTAAAGGAAGAAGAAGAACACACACACACACACACACACACACACACACACACACACACACACACACGCACGCACGCACGCACGTACGCACGCACGCACGCACGCACACACACACACACACACACACACACACACACACACACACACACACACACCATCACTGTACACACACCAAACAGCATAATCTGAACATGGTGTCCCAGACCAACGCAATTGTGTTAGCAAGATGTGTGGTCGTTGGCAGAAGTACTGGGCTTGCCGTCCAGACAGTGCCTATGTTGTTCTGGTTGTCGTCCCAGGCTGGAG
>JADBJO010016380.1:0-5000 GCA_016801955.1 Conus betulinus | reverse complement strand
CTCATACTGACAGACACCAAACTGTGCCTCCTCTTTTTGTGTCTTTGTGAATCTATCACACCCATGCATGTCTGATGCGGACACGTGTTTCAATATGGTTTCATGACCATGACTGTTTTCAAGATCAATGTTCCAGAAGCCCACCAAAGGTGTTCTGACTGCACAATGGAAATAACAGGAACGAACATCAAATCTTATCCCGTAGTGTATATAACAGGGAGGGGGAACAGAAATTCCCCAAAGACCAAGGTGGCGTTTCTCAGACTTTGTGAGCCGACAGACGTGGGAAGCAATAACTTCTGTCAATGGATAACGAGGAGGCAGCGCGGAATGGTAGGTCGGGGGAAAGGGGGGGGGGGGGGGGGGGGGGGGGGGGGGGGGGGGGGGCGCATGATGGGAGGGGAGGGGAAGGTGGGGAAGGAGACTTTGGGGCTATCGGAGGTGACGAGCATATTATGCTTGAAAGATAAAGGGAAGGAAAAAGCGGGGGGTCTTAAAAGATGATATTCTTCGGGAAATGATGCAAAGTTGGGAGAAGAAGAAGAAGAAAAAAAACTAATATCAATAAAGAAAAGAAGGACAAAAATATTGAAATGGAATAGCATTAATATGTGACCATCCTGTTAAAACTATTTTAAGACTAATTCACAATATATGTATCACTCGGTTCATCTGCCTATGTAGCACTTCTATCTGGATTTATGTACCATAGACTTTTTTTTTTTTAAAGTGAAAAAAAAAAGAAAGACGAGAGTATAAAGGAGAAACAGAAAAAGGCGAAGAAGGCGATAGTAGAATAAAAAGAAGATAAACAAAAGAAAGACTGATAGACAGACAAAAGACGGACAAACAGACTTCAATAATAAAGTAAGATAAGAATGAAATTACAGCCACACACATTGATTCTCCAAAGGAAATTCACCTTGGTTTTTGTACGTTTTTTTTTTTCTTTCACTTTTCATGAAAAATATACACATGAACTAGAAGAGCACCCAGGAGAGCGTAGATCTCTCCAAAACGGATCGATGTCTGGAAATAATTTTTCCGCCAGGGGAAGTAATAGTAGGTATGTACTGAAAGAGTTACCTCTGATATAATCAATTTTTTTCGTTTGTTTGTTTGTTCGTTTTCGGGATGTGGAAAAACATGAAATCTCAACGTTTGTGTCATCACAAAACTTTAATACTCCACAAAATATTACCTTTTAGCTAGTTATCAATTCGCGAACTTTAAGCTTACAACGTTCATGTTCAACTGGAACTTTGTACTGATCGTAGGATCCCGGAGCTGCAGTATGATCCGGATTTGCACCAAATTTGGTAGATTCATCCTTGGGCCACACAACATTTCTGTACCAGATTTAGTAGTTTTTGCGTAATACTGCTGTCAGAGAACAACAACTGCAAAAAAAAAGGAGAAAATAAAAACAACGGACGTGGGTGAAAAAAAAATCAACTCTTCGGTGAAGGTAACAAAAACAGAAAGAAACAAGGAAGTTAGAGAGAGAAAATTCCTGTCTGCCCGTCCTCACCTCCTATATACATCAATAAATAATCATCATTCAACGACACGTCACACAACACACATTCTTCGCCAAGAACGATAAATGTTCAGTTCCCCCGGTCAGGCTTGTCTCGCCTTCTCCAGTCAGAGGTCGCTGAGCGCGTCTGGGCCTTTCGGGTTCCGGCGGAGGTGCCTCCCACAGTCCCATTCTCCGTCTCACCACCACCATTGGGGTGAGACAGCGACCAGTGGCCACTTCCACCGTTGTTACTGTTGCTGTCGGAGGCTTTGTTGTTGGGGAAGACGATGGTGACTGTGGTGGTGGTGGCGGTCGGATGGGTGGTGGTAGTGCTTTTGGAGGCGGGCTGGTGGTTGGTGTTGCTGTAAGAGATGCTGGGCAGAGTGGGCTGGGACGATCTGGCCAACAGTCCGCCTGGGTTTCCCCTTGGAAGGATCTCATGTACGGCGATATCTGGCGGAGGAGAGAGTGGACAAAAGGGACAGTGAACATGTAGAACGTTGTGCACATCTGTGCTGGACAGACACAAGGGAGCTGCCCTCTGCCCCTCACCTCAATCACCCCTATGCCCCATCTATCTCCTGCTGTTCCCCCACACTGCCCTCTCCCCCTCCCTCATCCCTTTGCCCCAACTATCTCCTGCTGTTCCCCACACTGCCCTCTCCCCCTCCCTCATCCCTTTCCCCAACTATCTCCTGCTGTTCCCCACACTGCCCTCTCCCCCTCCCTCATCCCTTTGCCCCAACTATCTCCTGCTGTTCCCCACACTGCCCTCTCCCCCTCCCTCATCCCTTTGCCCCAACTATCTCCTGCTGTTCCCCACACTGCCCTCTCCCCCTCCCTCATCCCTTTTCCCCAACTATCTCTCCTGCTGTTCCCCACACTGCCCTCTCCCCCCTCCCTCATCCCTTTGCCCCAACTATCTCCTGCTGTTCTCTATACTGCCTTCTCCCCCTCCCTCATCCCTTTGCCCCAACTATCCCCTGCTGTTCCCCACACTGCCCTCTCCCCCTCCCTCATCCCTTTCCCCAACTATCTCCTGCTGTTCCCTATACTGCCCTCTCCCCTCCCCTCCCTCATCCCTTTGCCCCAACTATCTCCTGCTGTTCTCTATACTGCCCTCTCCCCTCCCCTCCCTCATCCCTTTGCCCCAACTATCTCCTGCTGTTCCCTATACTGCCCTCTCCCCTCCCTCCCTCATCCCTTTGCCCCAACTATCTCCTGCTGTTTCCCTATACTGCCCTCTCCCCTCCCCTCCCTCATCCTTTGCCCCAACTATCTCCTGCTGTTCCCCACACTGCCTCTCCCCCTCCCTCATCCCTTTGCCCCAACTATCCCCTGCTGTTCCCCACACTGCCCTCTCCCCCTCCCTCATCCCTTTCCCCAAATATCTCCTGCTGTTCTCTATACTGCCTTCTCCCCCTCCCCTCATCCCTTTGCCCCACTATCTCCTGCTGTTCCCCACACTGCCCTCTCCCCCTCCCTCATCCCTTTGCCCCAACTATCTCCTGCTGTTCTCTATACTGCCTTCTCCCCCTCCCTCATCCCTTTGCCCCACCTATCTCCTGCTGTTCCCTATACTGCTCTCTCCCCTCTCCTCATCCTTTGCCCCAACTATCTCCTGCTGTTCTCTATACTGCCTTCTCCCCCTCCCTCATCCCTTTTGCCCCAACTATCTCCTGCTGTTCTCTATACTGCCTTCTCCCCTCCCTCATCCCTTTGCCCCAACTATCTCCTGCTGTTCCCTATACACTGCCCTCTCCCCCTCCCTCATCCCTTTGCCCCAACTATCTCCTGCTGTTCCCTATACTGCCCTCTCCCCTCCCTCTTCATCCCTTTCCCCAACTATCTCCTGCTGTTCCCTATACTGCCGTCTCTTCCTCATCTCCCTCATCCCTTTGCCCCAACTATCTCCTGCTGTTCCCCACACTGCCCTCTCCCCTCCCTCATCCCTTTCCCCAACTATCTCCTGCTGTTCCCCACACTGCCCTCTCCCCCTCCCTCATCCCTTTGCCCCAAACTATCTCCTGCTGTTCCCCACACTGCCCTCTCCCCTCCCTCATCCCTTTGCCCCAACTATCTCCTGCTGTTCCCTATACTGCCCTCTCCCCCTCCCTCATCCCTTTGCCCCAACTATCTCCTGCTGTTCCCCACACTGCCCTCTCCCCCTCCCTCATCCCTTTGCCCCAACTATCTCCTGCTGTTCCCCACACTGCCCTCTCCCCCTCCCTCATCCCTTTGCCCCAACTATCTCCTGCTGTTTCCCTATACTGCCCCCTCTCCCCCCTCCCTCATCCCTTTTGCCCCAACTATCCCCTGCTGTTCCCTATACTGCCCTCTCCCCCTCCCTCATCCCTTTGCCCCAACTATCTCCTGCTGTTCCCTATACTGCCCTCTCCCCCTCCCTCATCCCTTTGCCCAAACTATCTCTGCTGTTCCCCACACTGCCCTCTCCCCCTCCCTCATCCCTTTGCCCCAACTATCTCCTGCTGTTCCCTATACTGCCCTCTCCCCCTCCCTCATCCCTTTGCCCCAACTATCTCCTGCTGTTCCCCACACTGCCCTCTCCCCCTCCCTCATCCCTTTGCCCCAACTATCTCCTGCTGTTTTCCCCACACTGCCCTCTCCCCCTCCCTCATCCCTTGCCCCAACTATCTCCTGCTGTTCCCTATACTGCCCTCTCCCCCTCCCTCATCCCTTTGCCCCAACTATCTCCTGCTGTTCCCTATACTGCCGTCTCTTCCTCATCTCCCTCATCCCTTTGCCCCAACTATCTCATGCTGTTCCCTATACTGCCTTCTCCTCCTCATCTCCCTCATCCCTTTGCCCCAACTATCTCATGCTGTTCCCCAGATCCTAGAGACCCTTTCACTTCTTTTTTTTTTTTTTTTGTTTCGTGAGAAAAGCAATTTGAAGTTTGGCTGTCTGAAACGTTTAGTGAGAAAAGCAACTTCAAGTTTGGCTGTCGGAAACGTTTTATGAGAAAAGCAATGTCAAGTTTGGCTGTCTGAAACGTTCCATGGGAAAAGCAATGTCAAGTCTGGCTGTCTGAAAAGGAAACAGTATTCTCCCACTTCTGTTTCTTTCTGTGTAATTAAAGTGAGAAATGGCGAATTGGACTCCGGTAAGCTGAAATGACAACAAGGCTTCTGGCCAATTCAAATAGAAATAGATGAATCTGCCCAGTTTTCGTGTTTTAAACAGAAAAGTTTTCTGACTCTTCAATTCAGCATTTTGTGCGTCATCCAGAGTTTAGTTTCTATGTTAAACGCGTGAAATGCGTTTCAATTTCAAACTAAACTGTGATGAAAGAGAAATTCTTAGGGTATCACTGTCGAATTGGGGGACAGATGAAAAAGGGGGGGGGGGATGAAACTGACAGAGGGTGGAGAGAGAGAGAGAGAGAGAGAGAGAGAGGGAGAGAGAGAGAGAGAGAAGAGATGAGAGAGAGTGAGAGAGAGAAGGCATGGTGATAGGA
>JADBJO010016379.1:37500-40670 GCA_016801955.1 Conus betulinus | reverse complement strand
TGGAACTCCAGCTGTTAGCTGTTGACTGCCTGAAGGACGTAGGGATTTGTTGGTAACCTCGGGCCCATCTTGGTTCCATGTGAGGACAAATATCCTGGCTGATAGCAGAATGGCGTTTTTCTTTTAGAGGGGGGAGGGGGGGGGAGGGGGGTCTCTGGAACTTCTGCCTCTGCCATTATCGCTTTTTTTCCTTGGTCATCTCCTAGGACTGGCTTCCAAAGGCTGTCCATCATCTTGTCGACTTGGAGTTTTGTGAGAAATCTTTCGGTGTGGCCTGTCACGGTGGGAAGGTCGGTTGTGACTCGGTCTCCTTGGCGTAGTGGTTTGCCGGCATGGAACTGGAGGCGCCTCCCACCTTCCGATAGTGCTGGAAGGTGAGAGTGACCCGTGCTGATGTCACCAATGAACAGAGAGATGAGAGAAGGCTGGGTCGAATCAGTGGCAGCTGTTCCCTGCTGGTCAGCAGTGGAATTGTCCATATTGTGTGACAAGAGTTTCATGTACGATTTATACCCGTCTTATTGGATTTACATTATGTATGTGCTTATAGGTATGTATGGGATGTCTATATCTATCTATCTCTGTCTATCTATGTATACATATATGTGTATAGACACATACACACACACACACACATATATATATATATATATGTATATATCTATATATATATAATGTATATATATGTAATATATATATATATATATATATATATTATATATATATATCTATATATATATATATAATATATATCTTTTAAGTTTAAAGTATATTAAAAATGGAGATTAAAAACCTACAATTTTGTTGGTTTTTAATCTCCATTTTTAGTCATACTTTTAAACTTATGTCGCTCCCTTTTTGATTGAGCACTTTTAGAGTTCTTAGCGGCTCTCTGATTTTATTTGTGATATATATTTCTTTTATGTATGTATGATCTGTGTGTGTATGTATGTGTGTGTGTGTGTTTTGTGTATTGTATGCGCGCGCATGGGTGTGTGCATGTATGCATGTGTGTGTGATTGTGTATGTGTATGCATGCGCGTGTGTGTGTGTGTGTGTGTGTGTGTGTGTGTGTGCATGTATGCATGTGTGGTGTGATTGTGTATGTGTATGCATGCGCGTGTGTGTGTGTGTGTGCATGTATGCGTGTGTGTGTGTGTGCGTGTATGCATGTGTGTGTGTTGTGTGTGTGTGTGTGTGTGTGCAGGCTTAGGCAATGCACTGATCTACACGCCCGCGGCCACAGCGTTCAGCGGCTACTTCGTGAGGCTAAGACAGGTGGCTAACGGCTTTGTCATGGGGTCTGCCGGCGTCGGGTCTCTCTTGGGGCCCTACCTGGCAACGTCCTTCCACTAAAAGTGATATCAGACGATGTGTTGAAGTATATGAAATGTGCGTATTTAACTGTGTGGTTTTGTTTCTTGAAATGTGTTGTATGAATAAACATTTCTTATGATATGAGTTGAGATTGGAGATGGCCAGATAGAGGGACAAGTGTGGATGTGAGTGTGTGTGTGTGTGTGTGTGTGTGTGTGTGTGTGTGTGTGTGTGTGTGTGTGTGTGTGTGTGTGTGTGTGTGTGTGTGTGTGTGTGTGTGTGTGTGTGTGTGTGTGCAAGTGCGTGCGCGCACGTGTGTGTGTATGTGCGTGCGTTTGTATGTAAATGTGTCAATTTTCCGGAATTAGGCAAGTACGCTTCAAACTGAGTGTAGCATAGGAGCAAGAGTACTGTAAGTAATGCTAAGTAATTAACAATCTAATATTAAAGGATAGAACATCAAAGGTAAATGCCCACTGGGCTGTGTAACAAACATTTACAAACTGAGGAAAGAAAAGAGTAGTCATTCAAAATCTTGGACACAGATGACGGACTGGATCCGTCAGATAAACTACAAACGCCCGACTTACGATATAATTCCCTTGCTCTTGGACAATTGATTAATAGATGTCCTACTCCGAGTGTTTCTCCACACACATCTAATGTTTTTTACAGAACTTTGTACGAAAGGAATTTAACCGCATTCTGTGCAGTAAACTTCTAATCTCTCTAGAAGAGAAGCAAGGTGATTGTTTGACGAGGCTTTCGAGTTGATTTTGCCACAAAATTTAACACAACTCTGATAATACTGAGTATCTGAATTCATTATCAAGTTTCTGAAGCTTTCATCCGATGTTTTGTTTAGAAGAGTATTGCATTCTGTTAAATCCAAAGGAATATTAAGGGGAATGGACCCTCAACATTTCGAGCTGCCTTTCTAGCAGCCTGATCGACTCTCTCATGTGCTGAAATGCCACAGTGAAAGGGGACGCAGCAAAAACCAACTGATGTGCCTTTTTCAGATAAAAGATGTATAACATGATTTATTTCTGTTATTATCTCCAAACGGATTTTTGAATTTGAAGACCGGATTGCTTCAAGAGCAGATCTAGAATCAGCACATACTAGCCATGTGTGTGTGTGTGTGTGTGTGAGTGTGCGTGTGCGTGTGCGTGTGCGTGTGAGTGAATGTGTGTGTCTGTGTCTGTGTTTGTGTGTATCTGTGTACGAATCACTCGACCTGTGTCGTGCCAGCGTGTGTGTGTGTGCGTGTGTGTGTGTGTGTGTGAAGGGCTGTTTTATGTCTTTGATTTTGTTCTTTTCCTTTCATTCTCGCTGTAAAAAAACACACACAAAGCCTTTCACAAGGAATGTTTTAGAGACTGAAGAAAACATACACTGATGTGTCCAGGCATCTGAGTTAGCAAACAGCCCGTTGCCAGGTGTCAAGGTTACGCGAGTAAGCATGACTACAGATGACCCAGATAAGAATCTTGGTTTGACCGGGAGGGCGCTAGAGCGAAACGTAACGTTAGATGGATATTCGTTGACTGTCTTTCTTTGGCTTTTGGTGTTGCTGATGTTTTTTGTTGTTGTTTTTCGAGTCAGGTGACTTGTACGGAGACTAACAGAACCATTGTCTCTTCTGTGTTTTGTACTGAGCTTCAAGAATTGAGTAGGAGTCGAGTCTTGCTCCAGGTGCGCGTGAATGATGGCAGTAATTGAAATGAAACATTTAACGTGGAAACGTTTGTTTTGTTCTAACTTGCATTAGTTTTTAACAAAGCATACTGTCCAGATTACGCCTGAAAAAAAGTCAAAGCTGTAAATGTCTGTAGTCTATAATCCGTGTT
>JADBJO010016379.1:22500-32500 GCA_016801955.1 Conus betulinus | reverse complement strand
TGCTGTGTTACGATGAAGAAAAACAAAATTATCATCTTTTTGAGACCTTTCTCTTCACTGTTCATGGTAGATTAATTTTTTTTTTCTGTCCAACTGTGGCAACAATTAACCTTACCTGTTCTGTCAAAAAGTGTGACACTCAAGGGTGTTTTTTTCCCGTCCAGTGTGACAACAATCATCCTTTTCTGCTGTTTCACAGAATGTGAGAATTTGAGGCATTTTTTCGTCCAGTGTGGCAACAATCATCCTTTTCTGTTGTTTCATAGAATGTGAACATTCACAATTCAAACATTATATTTGCCTTTCCATTTAACTGTATAGGAGAGAGATCTACTGTTGTCTGCTAATTGTAAAGAACTCTTGATTGTATACACTAGGACACAATAAACACATCTATGACTTTTGCTGCAATGATGGAGAAAGGTAAAAAAAAAAAAGCATCATTTTCTTTTCAAGACTTTATTGAGACACTAATTATTTTTGGGTATTGTAATTTCTTGTCAAGCTGTGACAAGCACAAAAAAAAACGCTCTCAGGTACGGTCGAGTGTGTGTATTTTAAAGTCAATCACTTGAGATTTAATTTCCATACCAGCGCATACTCCAATGACCTAACTGTGAGATATAAACGAGCAGTGCAGAAATCCCCCACCCCCCTCCCCTCTCCTGGTTCCAAAAAATGAATGCGGATAACAGTAACGCTGTTTTTTGTTTTGTTTTGTTTTGTTTTACAAGGAGCCAGCAAATTCTAAACGGGTTGAGAACTGGCATAACCATACTGTCATATGTCAATTTTTGCTCGCTGCTGTATTGTTTCCTTTTAAAAAAAAGCAGCATTTGTAGAACTACAATTGTCAGCAGGTAATAGAGTAAACATGTCTTTTTTGATCCGTTACTATATGAGCTAAATCGATCATGAATAAAGAAAACAAAACAGGGCAACAAACGTCTCCTTGTTTCACACACCCCGTGTACAGTTTACATTATCATTAAGTTTGTCACCATAACTAATTCTTGTTTTAACCACATCATTCATAACTTTGAAACATTTGGATAACTTTCACGTAATCTCATTTTTCATCACACGAGGCCTTAATAAATTTCTTTAAATAGAATCCAGCGCCTTTTCCATAAACGCTACATAGAGTTTACGATTAGACGGAAACTGTGTTTGCACAAGCACGAAAGGGATAAACATGTGATCTACTGTAGAGTAATCCGGATTAAATCCAGCTTGATATTTACTTATTATGTTATACTATACGATTGATTATGAAAGTGAATACCTTATACCAATATCAGATGATGAAATGTCTCTATAATATATATATTAGTATTACTTATGTTGCCTTTTCATACAGTGGAAAGAATAACTTCACAGCAACTGTCATGAAACATACCCCTTTCAAACAAGGCATTTAAAAATATGGTATAGAAGTCTGCAACTGTTCATAAGGAGCTTTTAAAAGATCTCCAGTGATACCACCAGGGCCTGTTGCTTTACGCTTGAGAGAGAGAGAGAGAGAGAGAGAGAGAGAGAGAGAGAGAGAGAGAGAGAGAGAGAGAGAGAGAGAGAGAGAGAGAGAAAGACCAACATAGTATAGCATGGCATATGTGCTCGTACACACACACACACACACACACACACACACACACACACACACACACACACACACACACAGAGAGAGAGAGAGAGAGAGAGAGAGAGAGAGAGAGAGAGAGAGAGAGATATGCAGAAGCGATAACAACTTCACCTGACAGACGAAAGAAGTTTCCAAATAAGAATGAATAAGCTAATTGGACTGGTATCCGAATTTCATAGAGGGACTGGGGAGGCGTTCAGTCTGTTGCACACAAAACGCATGAACACACATAAAAGCTAAATATTAACAATCATACGTAGCTATCTTTCTATATACCTTTTTTCATATTAGCACTCTTAGAGTACACACACACACACACACACACACACACACACACACACACACACACACACACACACACTCGTAGAGAGAGAGAGAGAAAGAGAGAGAGAGAGAGACCCTCACACTCACACTCTTTCACAGGCATAGAACGCGCCGCATGCACACACACACACACACACACGCACACACTCACACACACACACACACACACACACAGGCGCGCGCCCCCTTCTCCCACCCCCACCCCACCCCTGCGCACCCATACACATACAGACACACGCACGCACGCACGCGCGCGCCCACACACACACACACACACACACACACACACACACACACACACCGGATTCCTCCCATTTCAGTCCATTTGTCAGAGAGTTTTTGCTGATCTGTGGGAAAGTACATTAGATGATCCATCAGACCAGCCAAACAGTAATATCATTTATACTCTGTTGTGTTTATACGTGCCTGACAGCAAGAAACACTTTATTACCTCGCGTCATTAACAACACCCCACCCCCACTCCACCCCGCAACAGAATCAATGACCATGCATACCTTTCTTGATACAACACTAATTATTGTGCCATCCCGTTTTTTTTTAACATAGGAATATCTGGAGCTTAAAGTGTGTCCTTTAGATAAATTCCAGCATTTGTTGAATCATATATTATTTTCAAGGTCTCTCTTTGTAAATACGTATATTCCATGCAGTCGAATGTGGAAACTCATGTGCGTAGACATGCATGTGCGTGTTGTTCATTTCATTTTAGTTTTTCCGAGTTTCATTTCACTGGTTTGCCTTTAAAAGTAATGTCATCATTTTCATATCACTATGCTGCTTTATCTAGTTTTTGTCATTTTTTTTTTATTTCTCGAACGTATCAGTCATACATTAATCTCTATGCAGTCATTGTATGCGGTATTGTAAGCAAGTTACTACTGGTACTACTCCTTCAACTACAAGTACTACTACGAGGGCCGCACGCAGCAAGTTGCTAATTGAGGGTCTGTCACTCGGTGGTGTTGTGCTTCGTTTGTATGACAAAAATTCTTTCGTACTCAGAGGACAGGATGACACTGAACATTCCGCTACCAAGGTGTGGATTTCTAACATCCCTCTCTCTTGCGACGGGGCGGACATCGAGTTAGCTCTTGTCAGGCTGGGAGCTGTCTTACGCTCTCCCTTGATTCTGGAGAAAATGAGGAATAGAGATGGAAAATTGACACGATTCTACACTGGAAGGCGATTTATTTTCATAGACATCCCAGACAAACCGCTCGATAGATCTGTGAATGTTGGGGGATTTATGGCTACGCTGTATCACAAGGAACAGCCCAAAAGAGATACTAGGGTAACAAAGTGTAATCGTTGCCTGAAACTGGGTCACTGGGCCAGGGAGTGTCCGGAAACTGTGGTTACCTGCAGAGCCTGTCGCCTACCTGGTCATCGGCAAGGGGATCCCGTCTGTGGGATTCCGAAAGCGAGTGAGGAACCGACAGTGATGTCCGTTTGGGACCCTCTGCCACCGGTTACAAGGTTTGGACACACATCTGACACTGACTCACTCCTTTCTGACAATGACACTGACACTGACCGTGGTGCGACTGACGACGAGAAAGAGACAGGTCAGAAAAAGAGTGAGACAGAAGGAAAAGACTGATGTGGTGGAGGACTGTCAGTCAGACTTTCATTCTGTCCGTCATGGGGAACAGGGAAAAAAAAAAAAAGAGGAGTGGTAGACCATCCAAGAGGGAGGGAAGGGAAAATAAGGGAAAAGACGTGGATATAAGGGAAAAGATCCGGTTTTGACACGTCAGTCTAAACTGGATTTTGCAACACGTTCTCGATCGCAAACTCCGAAACGACCACGCTCAACAGAGAGGGATTCCCCCAGTCATTCTGACAAAACGTGAAAAAACTGCCAAGCTTTCCACTGCTCGTTCAGTCACAGACAGACAGTGACATGGGACGGGCATGGACGATGAATGTTTGAACGGTTTTTGGCGCATCTCCTGGACTTTCCTTTGATTACCTCCTTAAAATGGCTTTATCTTCTCTTTATGTCTTTTCTCTGAATGTGAGAGGGATAAGATCTAAAAACAAAAGAATATGTTTATAAGTTTTTGAAAAATAGTGGGTATGACGTGATCTGTTTACAAGAAGCGTATATCACTGAACATGTGAATGAAAAATGGCAAAAAGAATGGGGTGGGAAGCTGATTTTTACTGACAAAAGTACACACAGCGGTGGGGGTGGTTATATTAATTAAAAAAGGCTTGCCGGTGGAGACTGAGCTTGTGTATGCATCTGAAAGAATTTTGGCCTTGAAAGTGATTTCAGGGGACAAGCAGTTGATTGTGGTAAATGTTTATGCCCCAAATATTTCTACGAGAAAAACATGTATTTTTTGATAAACTAGAGGATATTAAAAATGTGAATGTCAGTAATATTGTCGTGTGTGATGATTTAACGCTGTCCTAGATAATGAGTATGATGTAATAAGTGGTGAATATCATGATCAGCGTATTGTACAGAGATTCAGTAGGATGCTCAGTGAGTGTGATTTACACGATACATGGAGATTATTTCATAATGAAGAGAAGAAGGAATTTAGCTGGTCAAGAAGAAACCCATTTATTGCTAGAAGAATAGATTACATGTTGACCAACTCATCCATCTTTGAAAAAGTAGTGCAAAGTACCATTCAGAGTGTGTCTTTCTCCGATCACAGAGGATGCTTCATGTCTGTTAAGTTTGTAGATACTGAATATGGTCAAGGGTACTGGAAATTTAATAGCTCGTTACTTTCTGATATAAACTATGTTAATTATTTGAACAACTTTTTAGACCATTTTGAAAGGACCCTGAAGAAGACGATCAGGTAACTTGGGAATTATTAAAAGTTAAAATCAAAGAATGTACCATCAAGTTTTCAAAAGAGAAAGCATTGTCAACTAGAAATAGAATAGCACACCTTTACGCTGATTTGAACACATTAGATACTGCTCTCAGCATTGACCCAGATTGCAGTGAAACACTGCGGAAAAGAGCACGTGAAACTTCAGTTAGAATTAGAAGAAGAAAAACAAAACCCGTGCGGCACAGGTACGTACCCGTGCCCAGTGGATAGAGCAGGGCGAAAAGAACACTAAATTTTTTCTTGGTTTAGAGAAAGCCGTGCTAACTCGAAAATTATGGAAAGTATAAAAAAATGCAGATGGGGTTGAGGTTACGGGACAGAAAAAATTCTAGCTGCACAGAGGGATTATTTTAAGAATTTATATAAGAAAAAGAAAAATAGTGATAATATGTTACAAAGAACGCATGCGTTCTTGCGTGGTGTGGTTGTACCTTCTTTATCTAATAACGATAGAGAATATTGTGACAGCAATCTTTTAGAGCAAGAAATTAGAAGTGCTCTGAAAGAAATGAAAAATGGTTCTAGCCCTGGCAGTGATGGACTAACAGCCGAGTTTTACAAAGTGTTCTGGTGTCGTAACAGTAAGTATGTAGTCGCGTCTTTAAACGCTGCATTTGAAACAGGTAGCATGTCCTCTTCTCAGCGTAAGGCCGTTATAACACTTATACACAAAGGAAAAAGTTTATCAAGGAATGATCTAAATAACTGGCGACCAATATCTTTAACTAATGTGGACTATAAACTCCTAGCTAAAAGTCTGGCACGGCGATTAGGCAGTGTCATAGATAATCTGATATGCGATGATCAGGTTGGATATGTAAAGGGAAGACGAGTATCTACATTGCTACGTTTGATTGATGATGTCACAGATCAGCTGCGTCAAGACAATAGACCAGGCTTACTATTAACTATCGATTATTTTCACGCTTTTGATTGTATTTCCAAAGCAATTCATGTTAAATTCCTTTAAATTGTATGGTTTCGGGGAGCGCTTCGTTAATTGGGTATCAATATTGACAACCAACTCTGTAAGCAGTATGAACTACTGTGGGTGGATTTCTGAGCCTTTTAAATGTGGAATCGGGAATCAGGCAAGGTTGCCCATTCTCTCCATTAGCCTTTGTTCTAGCCCCTTGAACTGTTGGCAATCAAACTACGGCAATCTTCTGAGATTAAGGGCATTAAGTTTAAGTGTAGAGGTAAAGCTGACGGTATTTGTACATTATTAATAGCCTTGTACGCTGATGACATCACATTGTTTGTAGCTGCTGACGAAGACGATATGCGATTAGCCCTTGATATATTTGACAGCTTTTCTTTTATATCAGGTCTGACAATAAACAGAAATAAATCTGAAGCAATGTGGCTAGGAAGTAAAATAAACAGTGGACACACATCTTCAAGGTTTTACATTTAAAAATAAAATAAAAAAATTCTGGGTGTGTATTTCAGCAATAGTACTTGTGCATCTGAACTAAAAGAGAACTGGACGGGTAGAATTGACAACTGTAGACGTCTGATTGCAACGTGGGAAAAAAAAAAATTTGAGTATTATGGGAAAGGTGAGTATTGTAAAAAAACATTTTTGATCTCACAGTGGGTCTACATTATGCAAGTAATAGTGGTACCGGATCACGTAATTGATGAAGTGAATAGATTACTATATAGATTTTTGTGGAGGAAAAAAGACTGCAACAAAAAAGCTTTTGAAAAAGTTAAAAGAATTGTACTGTGTACCCAAACAGAAAAGGGAGGGATTAAAATGATAGATTTAAAAGAATTTCAAACTGCATGTTTGCTACAATGGGCTGTCAAACTAAGCTCAAACAGCGACACAGATAACGCCACAAATAATACCAAATGGTGGCTAGTAGCCAGAAACATATTTCTGCATTTGAGAAAAAGTGTGTATGTTTTTATGCAACAGTAAAAAGTACACAATTTAAGGGATTTGAACTTATCAAGTCACATTTTTGGAAACTTGGTTTTACGTGCTTGGTTAAATAGCAACAACCATTTAGAGTTGCCTGTTTCTCATGTGATTTGAAACAACAGGGCGATAAAGTATCAAGGAAACGTCTTGTTTTTTTTTTTAAAACACTGGATTAAAAAAAACATACTAAGCGTAGGCGATATGTTGACAAACAACTATGCGCTGAAATCTTTTGATGAAATAATCGATGTAGTGGGAAATTCACCCTGTCGTATCTTAGAATATAATGTTGTTTGCAGTGCTATAAACAGTTTTATGCGTGTTTAGCATTATTTGGGTCTACAGTTATCTGATAATAGTGCTCACCTCAACTCTCCTGTGTTTTGTGGCAAAACGTTTGTCAGCCGTTAGAGAGTTTCTAAAACAACTAGTAGATAATAGATATAGTCAGCCATGTGCAGTAGGTTTTTTGAAAGAGAGTATTTGACTTTGACATCACACCACAAATATGGAATGTCGCTACATGTGCAACAAAAGAAACAAGGCTTCGTCTTTTACAGTGGAAAATTTTGCATAATATTTATCCGACTAACATCATGCTGTATAAGATGAAAGTCAGAGATGACAACAAATGTTTCATATTGCAGAGATATTGTTGACGTGATCGAACATTTTTTCTTTGAGTGCCCTACTGTCTTAGCATTTTGGAGAAAGGTTGAGAATTATATTCTTATTAATCTTGACGTTCATGTGAAGTTCGACGTCTTAAAAGTGATGTTTGGTATTACTGACCGGAACATTAGAAAAACAACACTAAATGAACTTAATCACATAATATTGACTGGAAAAATGTGTGTGAGCATTTTCAAAAAAAACGAATGCTTCGATGTCCATCTCTGTACAATATTCGAAGCACATATGTCACTACGTAACAGATTTATATTCAAATGACATCAGTCAATAAAAATTAGTTTAACCAGTTGTAGGGAGATTCATTCATAGCCTCACCCCCTCCAACACTCTGCGAGCGCACAAGCACTTACATTAGCTCATTTACACATCCCCGCGCGCGAATGCACACATTGATGCTTTTGTTGTCTTGCTTTTGGTCTTTCCTCATGACTTCCTTGTGGACCCCTTTTTTTTCTCTACAGGGGAGTCTTTGTGGGGGAAAGAGGCTACTCGTGAGACTACTTAAAATTCTCCCCCCCCCCCCCCCCCCCCCATTCCTCCCCTTCCCCTATCCTCCCCATTCTTTTCTCCCTTTCTCGGTGTGTGCACTCCCTGCAGCGCGCTTGCCTTTTTTTCCCCCCCTCGCCTTTCAGTACATGGACAACTGTGTGGGGATGTACAGATCATCTGCTGGAGGAGGGGGGGGGGGGGGGATGGGTGAAATCTAGCCTTCTTGGTATCGACTGCACACACACACACACACACACACACACACACACACAAATATCTACATTTGTAGCTGTCCTATATTGTATAATGCAGAACACACTTGTGGTGTCATTAATTCTACAAGTATATGTGTTCTACGTTGTATTGTATCATATCATACTGTATTACGCTGTGTGCTGTATTTGATTGCTTTGTACTGCATTGCATTGTTTGTACTAATTGTATTGTATTGCATTGTTTTAAAAAAAAAAATTTTGTGATGCGAAAAAAAAGTCTCTACAACGGTCAAAGACAATATTTAAAGAAAAAAAAATTTACTGATGAAAAAAAAAAAAATACAAGTACTGCTGCTGCTGCGGCTGCTGCTGTCTCTGCTTTTGTTGCTACTACTTCACTACTGTTGCTTCTACCACCACCACCATCGCTGCTGCTACTACTACTCCTACTACAGCAGCTGTTGGTGCATCTGTTGCTGGTGGCTTCGTGGTGGTTTTGCTGCTGCTGCTGCTACTACTGCTACTACTGCAGTTACTTCCGCTACTTCTACTGCCACTATTACAACAACTACTATCACTACTGCTAATGCTGCTGTAACTACTAGCACTACTACTACTGCTACGACGACTGTTTGTATTTCTGTTACTACTGTGACCCCCTACCACTACAACATGTAGTGACAACAATGAAAATCATCCGTAGTAACAGTGTGTGCATGGCGATGTCTGAGGACTGCAGCTGATCTTAAAGATGGCAACAGACACTGGGCAGGCTGCCTCGGGAAAACCAAACCAAAGTCAGTTTCAAACTGACGTAACTGCAGGCGGAAATGGAAACAAACACGAAAGAAAAATCACAATGTCTCCCAGCGAAAGAATTCGTTTGTCTCTTTCGTTCGGCGGAATTGTAAGTTTTCCTTTCAGTTTGTTTCAAATATTAAAAAAAAAAGAAGGTTTAAAGGTATAGTGTAAAACAAGAGAGTGCATCTTTCTTTTCACTGTGCCGTCATTCCGTGGAGTTTGCAGAGAACTCGCCTCATCGGTCTTGTTACAGATGTGTGGGCATGCACCACGCCAAGCCTATATCCACCGCGCGCCGTGCTGTTGCAGGTAGCTTATTTGTTTATTATAACTGACGGTGGCCACGGGTTGACGAGCCCAGGGTCTACCTGTCACCCCGTAGCTATGGCCTTGTGCTGTGCTTCAGTAGCTTGTGTTTTCGAGACAAAAAGTCCAGGGTGTCCTCATAATCATTCGTTCTCAAAACACCGAGTACTGGGGTAGTAAGGAGTGGTACGCTCCGATGTGGAGATGAGGTCTCGTTGTGTAAATGGCAAATCTGTAGCTGATGTTCAAAAGAATAAAACGTTACAGAGTTGTTCAATCATGAATCAGTGAGTGGGTGACATTGTGGAATTTTATGTGGCTGTAGTGCACGCACGCACGCCCAAACACTCACACATGCGTACACACACACACACACACACACACACACACACACACACACACACACACACACACACACACACACACACACACACACACACACGTATACACATGCATACACGCATGCACACACCACACACGCACTCACACATGCTCGCGCGCGCTCACACATATACAATCATACAGATGCATATAACTCTGTCTCTCTCCCTCTCTCTCTCTCTCTCTCTGTGTGTGTGTGTGTGTGTGTGTGTGTGTGTGTGTGTGTGTGTGTGTGTGTGTGTGTGTTACAGGTTAAAGTTTTGTAGTGTAGCTTAGTTCGTTATTATGGAAGAGATCTTTTCGAATGCTTAGTTCGTTATTATGGAAGAGATCT
>JADBJO010016379.1:15000-17500 GCA_016801955.1 Conus betulinus | reverse complement strand
TTGCAGCTCACTCGATGACGAATACTGTTTTCATCGTGAAGAGATTAATGATTACCTTTGAGGCTGGGACATTCCGAGACAAAGACAGGCATGAGACAGAACAAAGGAGGTACATAAAACGGCTGAACACGTCGAGCTGAATCATAGTCAGCCATGAATTACTCATGCTTACTGTACCTGTTTCACACCTGATGTTTCAGCTCTATCTCTTTGGCCGAGTCGAAAGAGACGGTAGAAGAATTGAGGGAGTGAGGCTATGAGCGACAGAAAAGAGGAAAATATAGAAGGAGGCCGAAATCTTCATGTATGAATTGTCACTAATTTAAGAGATGCCGAAGACCAACGTCTTTAACCCACACATGGTTTTGTTCTACCGAACATGAAGGATACCATAGGGGATTCAACAAAGAAACGGACAAGGTTTACAAGACTAATATCTTCTTACCGCATCTGCAGATGCTTGATTCAGCAAAAAAAAAAAAAAAAAACAGGAGTGGGTGACGGGGCAAAGCCTCCTCAGAAATGCGCTGACATATTTTCACGTCCCCCCCCACCTTCCTACCCATCTCTCCGCCTCCCCCCAAGGTACACACACGCACGCACGCACGCACATACACACACAAACACTGATGGAATCTAGATTAACCTAGGGTTGTACTAACATTTAACAAAAAGAGTGATAAACTGTGAACATGACAGCGATGAATAAAAATACAGAAGCATTTACTAACCAATGGCGATCACGAGCCTGGACTCAGTTAAAGACAAAACAAACAAGCTCAGCTAAAAATAATGCACTTGTTGACTGACAAAGGTAAGAACCCACACGTGGCGCTACGTTGTCAAGATATAAACAGCTAGTGGTAACAAACGTCGCTATTCGTTCGATTTATTGTCGTTACAGTTTACTAACAACACGAGAGACACAAACTCCATGATTGTTGGAAGCTTCGGTAACTGATCGGTTTTTAATATTTCTAGTCCTAGAGTCATGGATTGTACGATTGTTATACTGCAGCCTTTCAAATCACAAGAACTAAACTACTCGAAAAGCAAACAATCGAGTTTAAAAAAAAAAAAAAAAAAAAAAGCTTGGAGGCCTCGTTTCAAAATCTTGAAGTATGAGGGGATGTCAAGTGTAAAGATGCTGTGTTCATAAAATTGTTCGAGATTGTGATCCCTACCACCATCATCGTGATTATCGTCATCATTATCCTCCTCATCGTCGTTATCGTCGTCACTGTAATCATCATCAGCATCAACATTAATTCAACATCACCTTAGTTTTTTCCCCTCGTTTATGGGTTCTGCACGTGTGTGTGTGTGTGTGTGTGTGTGTGTGTGTGTGTGTGTGTGTGTGTGTGTGTGTGGGGGGGGAATAGAGAAAGAGAGAGTGTGTGTGTGTGTGTATATTTGTGTGTGAGCGTGCGCGCTTGCATGTGTGTCTGTGTGTGTCTGTCTGTCTATCTGTGCATCTGCAAAATCAGAGAGGTGCCCTACACACACACATGTACACCCACATTCTGTCTCTCTCTCTCTCACACACACACACACACACACACACACACACACACACACACGCACGCACGCACGCACGCACGCACAAACACGCACACACATACACACACACACGCGCGCGCGCGCACACGCACACACACAACAGAGACAGAGGCAGACAGATAGACAGAGAATTGTAACTGAGGCGTTAAGTTTTGCACTGAGAGGATTTTCTCATTCCATATCATCTTTTACCTGATTGGCACTCACTGTTCCAGGTCTGCTGTACGATTTTCTGGGCACATACAAAGCTTCCTTTTATTTAGCAGGTTGGTGTCATTCGCCCTTTTTCTGGTCATTCGCGCCCTGATTCTGAATGTGTTTAGACTGAGATCTACGGTCATTATGTGCACCAGTCATAGGATTTAATCTTCGCTTAATCTTTAAAACATGCAAAAATAGCTCAGTGGTAGAGCGCCGGAGTCGTAATCTTGGTGATCCTGGGGTTGCAGGTTCGAATCTTCGCGGGGTCATTTCGGTACAGGGGGATTTTTTTTTTTTTTTACCTTGGAGTTATCATAGGTTCTGACTCCATTTCCCATACAGTCCTTCGAATGAGACTATAAACCGAGGTTCTGTGTGTGAACACACGTGTAACATCTTGCACACACGTAATATCCCATCACCATCTTCCGGAAGAGAAGGCCGTTGGTGTGGATTACACATAGCATGCACCTTGCGTGAGAAATGGAAACAGTGACGGAAGTGAGGAAATTGAGTGAACGATATTGACTGGGTGACACGGGAAACGACTGAATTGAAGCGTCAGCCAGCTGGCATCTCTTCGGTCGGCACTATCCAGGTAGGCAGCCCATTGTGTAAACGAGTGTGGAATGTAAAACGCTTAGAGCTCGGTCTCTAGCCGAGGATAGGCGCAGTATAAGTATTCATTAACAGTAATAATAAGATAAATGTTAGGCCCAAACGAAAACTTTTCCCACCA
>JADBJO010016379.1:0-12500 GCA_016801955.1 Conus betulinus | reverse complement strand
GTGACCTTTAACCTCGTTGTGGCACGCAATGTGCCTGGCTACTGTAATCTAGACGTGTGTCACCGTAACGTATTCCGCGTCACGTGATTTTTAACATCACTCCGGATCACTGTCAATAACGTTCAAGTCTGCTTGAAAGCGTGTTGGTCAACGCAAACTATTCGGAAGAAAACAAGGGCAGAAAAAGAAGTCAACAATACAAAATTTCTTTCCGCACAAACTATGCGAATCGCTGGTTTGCAGCTGTTCGCTATCACTCTTCAGCTCTTCAGTCACAGATCTCACGCCTTATTCACAAAATTACCACGCTACAAACACATCAATTTCGAAATCTTTAAAAGTAGGGCCCAGATAAGCTGATTAAAAACTTCGCTGTTTTCGGGTCTGTCCAGGACGTCTGCACATGTAAACGTCACAGAACGACGCTAAAGGTCCAAGGCCCCATGATGGCTTGTAACGACCCATGTCGAGCTTAAAAAACAGATGATCAGGAATGGGTCATTTTGACCTAGAGTGCAGTTCACTGTCAGGTGACGTAGAATGGGGTACGGCGCCAAGCTTCAGGCGAAGATCAACGAAACGGTCAAGTGATGAAAACCAAGAATAACGTTCAACTGAAAACTGGCTAGTGGTCATCATTATGGTTAAAGATCGACGAACCACGATTACCCAGGTATAAGTTTATTTTTCAAGTGCCCCAAAGTAATAATACTCCACACCATTACCACCACTGGTGATTCACATGTCCACAGACAGGAGCCAGGAACTGTCGAAACTTTTACCTCAGGCTGGAGCACCACAAGCCATTGTAGATCACGATTCTTTAAAGCCCTGTCAAGTGCAGGCCATGGAGTGACACAGACCCTGGCAAGCATAGACCAGTGACACAGACCCTGGCAAGCATAGACCAGTGACACAGACCCTGGCAAGCATAGACCAGTAACACAGACCCTGGCAAGAATAGACCAGTGACACAGACCTTGGCAAGCACAGACCAGTAACAGACCTTGGCAAGCACAGACCAGTGACACAGACCCTGGCAGGCATAGACCAGTGACACAGACCTTGGCAAGCACAGACCAGTGACACAGACCTTGGCAAGCACAGACCAGTGACACACAGACCCTGGCAAGCATAGACCAGTGACACAGACCTTGGCAAGCACAGACCAGTAACACAGACCTTGGCAAGCACAGACCAGTGACACAGACCCTGGCAAGCATAGACCAGTGACACAGACCCTGGCAAGCATAGACCAGTGACACAGACCTTGGCAAGCACAGACCAGTGACACAGACCCTGGCAAGCTCAGACCAGTAACACAGACCTTGGCAAGCATAGACCAGTGACACAGACCCTGGCAGGCATAGACCAGTGACACAGACCTTGGCAAGCACAGACCAGTGACACAGACCTTGGCAAGCACAGACCAGTGACACAGACCCTGGCAAGCACAGACCAGTGACACAGACCCTGGCAAGCATAGACCAGTGACACAGACCCTGGCTAGCACAGACCAGTGACACAAACCTTGGCAAGCACAGATCAGTGACACAGACCCTGGCAAGCATAGACCAGTGACACAGACCTTGGCAAGCACAGACCAGTAACACACAGACCTTGGCAAGCACAGACCAGTGACACAGACCCTGGCAAGCATAGACCAGTGACACAGACCCTGGCAAGCATAGACCAGTGACACAGACCTTGGCAAGCACAGACCAGTGACACAGACCCTGGCAAGCATAGACCAGTGACACAGACCTTGGCAAGCACAGACCAGTGACACAGACCTTGGCAAGCATAGACCAGTGACACAGACCCTGGCAAGCATAGACCAGTGACACAGACCTTGGCAAGCACAGACCAGTGACACAGACCTTGGCAAGCACAGACCAGTGACACAGACCCTGGCAAGCACAGACCAGTGACACAGACCCTGGCAAGCACAGACCAGTGACACAGACCCTGGCAAGCACAGACCAGTGACACAGACCCTGGCAAGCATAGACCAGGGAGGAACAGACAGCTGCAAGCTTTGGCCAGGGATGGACACAGTTCAGAGCAAGAACAGACCCTTGGAGGGACACAGATCCGGGGTGGATACTGACCAGGGGCAAACACAGTCTGGAAGAGGTGGGAGGTCATAACCCGATGGAACCTAGGTCTAGGCGTGCACAGACGTTGGGAGAACATAGACCCAAGGAAAGGTAGACCTTGGGATGAATTAAGCGTTTTTGATCACATCCACTGGGGAATGGCTCTTGAGTCCATAGTTTTGAAATACTTAGCATGAACAGTTATATTTGGACACGATCGTTTGGTTTTTTTACTTGCTTGGGAATCGTGGCTAGTTTACTTCCAGAATTTGCGCCTAACATGCTCATATATCATTTTAAAATTTTTTATGAAGCCCATGTTATCCTTTCTATGGTACAAGCAAAACTGGCGACAAACTTACTGGGCCCTGTTTATCATGTTTAACTCGAGGTTAGTATGAAAGTACACTGCTCTAATGATTTTTTGTGCTACATGTTGCGTCTCAGTGTGAACAAGTATTAGCCTGTTTGACTGGGATGAGTTTTTGAGGTCAGCCTTGTGCTTTGAGCCCAAGCTTCTCTGTCTCCCAGGTGAGATTCCCATCCTTTCGATATTCTGCCATTTGTTTGGACAGGTATGTATGAAGAAAAGGAATTTTACCACTAAAAGTTTGTTTCATTGTATACTTAATGTGTCCAAACACTAGGACACCTTCCCTACAGTTCGGAAAGGGGGAGAACATTAAATATTTAGGGGGAACCGAGTTGATTGCATGTTGCTCAAGGGAGACCACTCATGTATTCCTGTATGTTAGGTAGAGTTAGCTCTGTCAACAAATGTCCACCAGCCTTCCCCAGACGTCATTTGTTACTGCACAATCCTGACCTTGCTGCCCCCTCCCTCCCTTTCTCCTTCCTCACCTCGATCATGCTCTTTCCCCCGTGAAAACCGTTTACTTTCAATCATATTCTGTTTCTTTCCACCCTGAATTGCAAATAACTTTACCCCTCCCCCACTCCCTATACCCCCCCCCACACACACACACATGCCTAGTGGTTCTGTGTTCTTTGCAAGTATTTTACTGACAGATTTCCATTTCGCTATTTGATCATTGTGATGGATCGTGGTGTGTATGGCTTTTCGTTTACATGAATCGGTCAGAACTAGCATGCATGCATCGTGTGTGTGTGAGAGGGAGAGGACCAGTGGAAAAGGCGCACGTGTGGATGTGAAAGAGATAGAGAGAGAGGTGGGGGGGGGGGGGGGGGGGGGGGGGGAGGGAGTGGATGGGTAGATGAGTGTTAGGGGACCTCATACCGACAAAGTTAAAACCCGTTTGCTGTTTAAACCAGTAAAAGCTGTTTAGCATTCACTGTTGGAAAAATTCTGAGTTAAAGGTCTTGAGTTCAATGATTGAATGGCGGACTGGAAAACCTTTCTAGGAAATACTCTCGTAAGCCACAGAATCACTGGGGAAACACGCTAGTGACGGGAAGAGTGTCTTTGCAACTCAAATGGAAGCAAACGGATTGCAATTAATATTAAACGATGTCACAGGGGATAGAGGAAGATAGTCAGGAGTGAGGAGGTAGAAGGAGACGGGTATATTACAGAAGCATCGATCAAAACACGTGACAAAGAGTGTGGAGTGGGGTGGTAAGGGTGTGGGATGGGCGGGGACAAAGAGAAACGAGGAGGAATGGAGAAGGAGAGGAAGGGATGACAAAGAAGGTTGGGTAGGAAGTGGAAAGGGAGGAGAGGGGGCAAGGGATGGAGTGTCAAAGTTTACATACAAATTTAAACAGACGCGTGCCACGTGCATGCATATTCGTTTTCGGTCAGGAGTGCACAGTTCTAACAGATTGTGAGTCTTTTGACTCAAGGTGTGGTGTATGCAGTGGTCCTGTTGATTCTACTATAATACTCAAAACCTCTCCTAGTTGATTCTTTATTCTGCTTATTCCGATGTTGTGTTTTCTCATCCAGTGTGGTGCTACAGAGCAACAAATTGTGGGTTGGATATGTACAGGGCTGGATGTATAGAAGCCGCTGAAATAAGTGTGTGTGTGTGTGTGTGTGTGTGTGTGTGTGTGTGTGTGTGTGTGTGTGTGTGTGTGTGTGTAAAATGCATGACACGAAGCACACATTCCCATACTTCATTCTCCATGCACTATCGGGGTTTGAAACATCATGTGTCAGACTGAAAGTCCAGCTCGCTGAACACTCAGCCACTGACCCTCCCATTCAATAGGAAAAAAAAAAAAAACTGGACCAACAGGAAATAAAACGTTAGCCTGTTTTATCCACAGAAGATTGTCACGGACAAACTCTCGCTGCACTGTACCTTGACGTGACGTCAGTATTTCCCGCAGTTTCTGCTTGCACCCAGGACCATGTCACGCCTCTTCCTGATTCTTCTGGCGATTTCTGTCATCACTGTGTGGGCTGATGGTGAGGGTTTTTTTTTTCTTAAACTCAAGTGAAACAATGGAATTATTAAAAAAAAAAAAAAATGTCCGGATTCTCCTAGTGATTCTGGTATCACTGTACGGATTGATGGCACGTCTGTGTGTAGACTTATATATATATATATATATATATATATATATATATATATATATATATATATATATATATATATATATATATATATATATGTGTGTGTGTGTGTGTGTGTGTGTGTGTGTGTGTGTGTGTGTATGCGTGCGTGCATGCATGCGTGTGTGTGTGTGTGTGTGTGTGTTTCTTATTCAATGCATTATATCAGGATAAAAGTTTGACTTAGTTTGGTTTTACACACACACACACACACACACACGCACGCACGCACGCATGTACGCACGCACGCGTGCGCACATACACACTTTTGTCCAGACACTGACTGGTTTGCTGAAGTAAGTTTCTTATGAAAGGAGGCCTAATCTATGGCTCTACTGACATTTAACAGCATGACGGTAAACAGCGAATGAATATCCTCTCAGTGCTTTTTACCCGTGAATTATGAGAGTTATGTATTCTTGAAACACACACACACGCGCGCGCACGCACGCACCACACACACATATATATATATATATATATATATATATACAATGTGGACAGTTGAAAGGGGAAGGGTTTTATTTATTTATATATACCACGACAGCTTGTTGTCCTTGTGTCTTTTTTCTTTTGGGATATATATATATATACATATATATATAACCTTTCCCCTTTCCACTGTCCACATTGTTATTCAGTCCGGTGCATGATGCAAGTTGATGTTGTGCGAATAGGAAGCCTCTTGCCGTCACTCATGACACAGAGATACACAAGTTTATGCCATCCGATTAATAACTCCCTACACCCAATCGCTATGTTGATCGATGAGTTATGCAAGCAGATGTTTTACTGGGGCAAATGTTCTCTGTCTGTCTGTCTGTCTGTCTCTCTCTCTCTCTCTCTCTCTCTCTCGTTACAAATCCAGTCTATTGTGCAATATGGTACTGAAATCTAGGGTCTGAATAAAGCTGCAGTCAGTTACAAGAAATTCTTTTTTTTTTCTTTTCTTTTTTTTTTTTTTTTTTTTGTTTTGGCTGTAAAGAGGTTTCTTTGGGTTTAAATACAAACCTCCAAAGGTCAGGTCTACGGGGAAACTAATAGGCATCCAGTATACTTCAATTCAGCTGTAAGGATGTATTCAATACTGGTTGAAACTGAATACAAGATGCAAAGCGTATAAACGTACTCCCAGTTTATCCTGAATACACGTGGTATATTCCATAAAGAGGAAAAACCGTGTTGGGCTGGTGTAACCGTTAGTAATGGCTATTCTGGTAAACATCGACCATCATCTGTGACCTATCATGAACATACTTACAAATTTTCAGAAAGATCGGCCGAGAACATTCTGAGATTTTCCATCAAGAATAAAACCATTATGGGCCGTTAGTAAATATTGGCCACGTACTTTCTGAGTTATTCCATGGAGAAGAAAAGCCGTTAGGGGCCGTTATAGCTGTTAGTAACGGCTATAACGGTAACCTAAACATCGGGCATTATTCCTGACCCATAATGAACATACCTGCTAATTTTCACAAAGATCGGCCGAGTACTTTCTGAGATATTCCGTGAAGAAGAAAAACGTTACAGGCCGTTATAGCCTGGGTGTAGGGAGTTATTAATCGGATGGCATAAACTTGTGTATCTCTGTGTCATGAGTGACGGCAAGAGGCTTTCCTATTCGCTATAACAGGGTAAACTAAGACATCGGGCATCATCCGTGACCCATAATGAACATACCTGCTAACTTTCACAAAGATCGGCCAAGTACTATCGGAGATATTCCATGAAGAAGAAAACCCGTTACAGGCCGTTAGTAACGGCCATAACGGTAAACTAAAACATTGGGCATTATTCGTAATCCATAATGAACATACCTACAAATTTTCAGAAAGATCAGCCTAGTACGTTCTGAGATATTTCATAAAGAAGAAAAACCGTTACAGTCCGTTACAGCCATTAGTTACGGCTATAACGGGGTAAACTAAAACATCGGGCATCATTCGTGACTCTTAATGAACATACCTGCTAATTTTCACAAAGATCGGCCAAGTACTTTCTGAGATAATCCATAAAGAAGAAAAACCGTTACAGGCCGTAAAAGCCATTAGTAACAGCTATAGCGGTAAACTAAAACATTGGGCATCATCCGTGACCCATAATGAACATACATACAAATTTTCAGGAAGATCGGCCCGGTAGTTTTTTGTCTGGAGCGAGTGGAACACATTTTGACCACGGACGGACAGACGGACACACACACACACACACACACACACACACACACACACACACACACAGCATTTCTTCGTTCCCACTCTAAAAGTACTCCGTGTTCTACAAGATAACATGTCGTGTAACCTGGATGCTTGAGAAAAAAGAAAGCTGGGCTAGGAGGTTGAGAGTTAAGTTATATGAACTGGGCTCAGGATACGTCTGGTCAAATCAGGGTGAAGGAGATGGGCCGACTTTCATCCAGATATTCCGTACCACACTGGTTGATAGCAGAATGGAATTCCCACAGGAATGATAGAACTAGATTTGATCTGTCCAACTCCTTGTATTATATTCCGACTAACTTATCGATGAAATAGAAATAGACAGACATCTAACATCTTTACTGACAAGATTTATGTTTCGAATATTGGATATCTTTATTCAACATTATAGGGAACATTGAAATTCTGATCTCACTTGTCCATTATCAAAAAACGTATGTGAAAATGAAGTTCATTTGTATTGCAGTGTACTGCACTGAGTGGTTTTTGAGATGAATTTATTCCTCCTAAATATCGTAGACAACCATCTGTGTTAGATTCCTCTTACTGATAGCTTACACGAAAGAAGATGTCAAACAGTTTGGTTTGTACCTGTTCCAAGCTTTTTTATACTCCAGAGCACAGTGTGTTCTTCATTGTGTGCTCTTCTCATTTTGTTGAGTACACTTTAGGATATCATTTTTGTCAATGTCTGATCCACTCCCTTTTAGGGGTCATGACCTATAATGAATCAATCATCTCCATCCGTATCTCTCTCTCTCTCTCTCTCTCTCTCTCTGTCCAGTGCCTCACCATCCTAACGTTAAGTCAGCGTCTGTCTTTCAGCGCCCCAGGGTGATGACAGTGGCACTGAGAAGAGGTCCTGGCCAATGCCAGATGATGACTGGAAAGGAAGGTTGACAAAATTGGGCACAGCAGTGACTTTGACATTGATTTTCATTTGTGGCAAGTAACGGGACGGATGGACGACCTTACAGTGGGAATATTGCTGCCAGTCATGTTACCCTCCCCCCTTCCCCCCACTGTCACCAAGGTTTCGATAGAACACGTGCAATTATGAAGAAATCGAAAAAGAACGGATTCTAAAAGTCTACAGTCATCACATAATGTAGCCTGAAACTGGAGTTTACGCAGCACAATGACAGACAGCAACGAAAGTCTCGTTCATTGATTTGGGACAGTTTTCTGTTTTATTTATCTCACAACATTAAACTGAAATATGGACATTTTGGAGAAAAATTCGATGGGCAACATCAAATCTATCACAGATGAATTGGCCATTTCATAGTTTTAAAAAAAAAACAACTCTGTACTTTGGATAGCTTGAATTAGATTCTTTTTACATAATTATGACCAAAAACATTGCTGAAGTCGAGGCTTTCAACATAAAAGTCGAAATAAATTTCAAAGGTGTTTTTTGCCTACAGATATTCCCTTAACGTAGCCAAAATTTTAAAACAATCAGAAGTTCATGATGGAAAAAAGTTTCTAACCCGCACTTCGTTGGCATACAAAGCTGCTTTTTTAAACCAATTTCATAATGGAAACACGTACAAAGTTCATTAAGGGGGCAAATTTGACAACTGGAACCGAGGTTCGTCAACAAACGCATATTTTAAAGAAAAATGGAATTTGTTGACCAAATGTAGAACATTCCTTACCCAATCTTATATGATAGCCCAAATCAGAATTTATCAAACGCGCAAAAAGTTCATAAAGGAAGAAAAGTTCATATACTAAACTAAAGTTCATACAATGAGTTCTCTTACTCGAGTTCAGATTAGTTCTTAGAATACAAACAACAGTTCATGACAAATCAGTGATGCAGTCTCTTTTCTTGCATATTGAAAAATAAATAAAAGAATTTTTTAAATGATATATTTTGTTTCTTTTTTTTTTTTAACGATAAACGTTTGACTAACAACGCTACTGTATTTGAAAATTGTTGTCTCTGTGCGTGTAAGCAAAAGTGCCATGTACGTTGGTTTGATTCAATGGCACATGAAAGGGCGTGAGTGCACACATACAAACACCACTAAATGTGCCCCCCCCCCCCCCCCCCCCCACACACACACACACACACACACCACACCACACACACACACACACACACACTTCAGCTCCTAGAAAAACGAAACACAAACACATCTGCGTGTGCACAACACTTCCACCAGGACCAACCATGACTTGCTCTCCCCCAGAATGATGTTTGGGAAAACAGAGAGAGAGAGAGAGAGAGAGAGAGAGAGAGAGAGAGAGAGAGAGAGTTTGATACTTTGACACTGATATTTTATTGTCATTACCAAAGAGGTCTTTTGACAAGGGGGGGGGGGGGGGGGGGGGGGGGGGGGGTAACCGAACAATAACATTTCCCTCTTAGACTCGAGAATCCATACGCTGATCAAGCATGTCGAGAAAAAGGAAGCCCACACGTGGGCACACTCGGGTTTTGTTGAATAAGTGACGTAATTTTCTGTCATAGATAACGAGAACAAAAAAGACGTCATAAACAAGAAGCCGGATTTAGAACTGCAAACAAAGCCACAGTAAGCAGCAACAAACTCCAAGGTCCCTCTTGCACAAGGCGCAGCCCAGTCAGCAGGGGTTAGGAAACGGTGCAGTCTCTGCAACGGCGGAAGGGGATGAGGGACAACCTGCCATCGGCCAGACGGGTGGTGCTACCAATGTAACACGACGCAAGTCCAGCCACCCCCATAGAAAACAAACGTCTTATGACCTGCCTCGACTCAAAGAGGATCGTTCTAATCGTTCTTGAACTGCAGGCCGTGTCACCGCCCGAGAACCGTGCGTGTCATCCGAGACTCCGCAGAACACACTCCCGAGCCGAAGCAACATCGGACGACGACCGGAAACGAGATGCAAACACAACTGGTGTTAGCACAGATCCCGCCCTGTCTATTGACACACGAAAGACCAGTTCCGCCTCTCCAGAAGCCCAAGTCAGTCACCCCCCTCAGTCTCCATCGCTCCATGCACCTCACAATCGCACTCCCTGTGGCCAACGAAAGAAACTATGGCTGCAAACCAGCACTGAAGACGAAGCACCACACAGAAGCTGTTGACACGCCGCCATCTTTTTACTCTTTTACTCTCTTTTTAGAAAGAGAGAGAGACAGACAGACAGAGACACAGAGAGAGAAACAGACAGACAGAGACAGAGAAAGTAGAGAGAGAAGTACGCTGTATGTGTGGCAGATGCAACTCGATCAATGAGTATGGTAGGCCTAATATACGAGCTAACACAACCAAACTCCACCTGGACTTAAACATCTGTACTTGATAAAATAACATAGCTTTTTCTTGGGTTCCCAGCCATGTGGGCATTCGAGGCAACGAAATGGTTGACGAACTTCCCAAGAGTGCCACAAAGGCAAAGTTGAACAGATTGTCTATCCCTCACACTGATCGGAAAAACAAAAAACCCAGGCTTATGTCAAAGACGTCTGGCAAGAGGAATGGGAGTTTGCAGAGGGATGACAAACTATTCAAAATGCGTCCAAACCGAAAGAGTTTTTACCATGTTCCCGAGGCGAAAGAAACAGTTTTTGTGCCGTTTGCATACAGGCCACTCGTTTTACACCCATTCTCCTTTTTTTTAAACGTGAAGAAACTCCGCGGTGCATCTCACGTCATGTTCCACTCACATGAGCGTTCGGACTTGCATGATGTGAGATATAAACACTTTACTTTAAAGCACTTTACTCCGTGGAAACCTTGTTCAGAGATGTCCCACCTGATGTGATCTGTGAATTTCTGAGGGAGATTAACATTTTCCATCTGATCTAAGATTTTACGGAAGAAAGATTTTTTAACGAAATTCCCAGTGTGTTTTTGGGAAGGTGTTTTTTAACGAGTTGTTTGAATGAGTTAAAAAAACAAACAAACAAAAAAACTTGAGAGTTAACTTCAACGCGGTGACAGCCCTGATATGGCCCTTTGCGGTCGTCTAGGCTATAAGCAACATTACCATTACCAAACTTCAGTACACTGACTAGTCACATCTGTATCCCAGTGAGAGGAATACTTTACAACTGGAACTAAACATGTGGACTGTTGATACACAACAACAACAATACACATTGCAACGTGCCAGTGGTTACTTCTGCCATTACATATCGTGGGAAAACAAGAATACTTACGTGAGCACACACACACACACACACACACTCACTCGCGCGCGCGCGCACACACGCACGCACGCACACACACACATACACGCACGCAAGCACGTACGCACGCACACACGAATGGACGTACACACACTCAATCACTCAGTTATCTACACACACACACACACACACACACACACACACACAACATAAAAGGCTTGGATTCTTTTTTGTGTCCTTCTTCTCCCTCCACCCCCACGCCTCCATCTTACCACCTCCCTCCTCCTATTTCCTCTCCCCTCCTCATTCATCTTAGGTTTCACCCCCCACCACCTCCCTCGCCCCTTTCCGCTGATTTTCACTCTTTGTATTTCTTCGTTTTCATTATTTTATCATTAAAGTTCTTTGTTTTGTTATGATGGCTTGATGTAAAAAAAGCAGTTTCTCTCTGCTTATCAATGTTCCATCTGAAAATAAAATTTTGACTTGACTTGACTTGACTTGACAACATCCAAATTGGGTTCACTGAATCTTCAAATGCATTTTTAAGTACATTATGACCTTTGGAAAGTACACAGCTACCAGATACTTCATTTTGACATTAGACACGTTTCGGCCACTTCATTTTAAGACCTTTTCTTCAACGTTTTTAACAGTTCCCTTTACGGAAATCAAGTGAAAAAAAAAATATACAAAAAAATATGAAAATATGCAGGGATACGAAATAAATATGGCCTTACTAAAGAAAACAACCTTGGTTTAAAAAAAAGTATTGGTTTTTTGGTCATTTTGCTGATTCACTTTATGTTAGTTAAGCATACTACACCCACACCCACAATCAAATTTATGTCCGCAGAACAAGGCAAAACTTGGCGTGTGCACAAGTAAGAATGGTTTCCTGCTGTGATTGAGCATGTGGACCTTCGATATGCAAAGACAATGACAGCGACAAAAATAACACACACACACACACACACACACGCGCGCGCGCGCGCGCGCACATGTACACAAGCACGCACGCACACATGCAAACACACACACATACAAACACATGCTGGCACAGAGTCTCTCTCTTTCTCTCACCCCCCCCCCCCCCCCCCCCCCCCCCCCCCCCCCCCCCCCCCCCCCCCCCCCCATCCCGAGAGCTTCCTTTGTCTGGCTTCCTACAGTGAAATCATTTTCGTTATTTTAAACACAGATCTGTTTGTATGCCTCTTTGGGGTCTTTCGTCAGATTCAGACTTAGAAACTAAGCTGAGCTGGGCACCGCAGGACATGGCACTACACTCGACCAAAATGCAAGGCAGGAGAAATACACTGTCGTCGTCCTCGGGCTCACAACGACTGCCTCCCATTCCCCTATCATACTACCCCCAAACGTGCCTGTGCTGAGTATAGCTGGAAAGTGAAGGGCTGAGGTACACAGAGGAAACCAAGACAGGCAAGACGACGTTTTCCTCTCTATTTGGTTTATTGTTGCCAACTCCTCACAGTTAATTCCGTTGCGCCAA
>JADBJO010016378.1:7500-40671 GCA_016801955.1 Conus betulinus | reverse complement strand
AAATCCAGTTCACAAAAGAGACTGCAGTTTGTCATGTTACGGAATTCTCAGAAATTCAGTCTGTCACAACCGCAGACATCATATCCGACAAAACTGAAATACAGGACACTGAAACATCTCCCATTCATGAAGCTGAAACAGAAAGATTTGAACAGTTTGTGTCGGAAGAAAGAGAGACAGAAAGTAACCACAACTGAAGAACTAGAATCACATGAGCCTGTGATGTCTAAAACAGAGACTGGCAGAGCAGAAGAGTTTCTTGTAGAGGAGAAAGTAACCACAACTGAAGAACTAGAATCACACGAGCGTGTGATGTCTGAAACAGAGACTGACAGAGCAGAAGAGTTCTTGTAGAGGAGAAAGTAACCACAACTGAAGAACTAGAATCACACGAGCCTGTGATGTCTGAAACAGAGACTGACAGAGCAGAAGAGTTTCTTGTAGAGGAGAAAGTAAACCACCACCGAAGAACTTTTGTCCAAAAAGCCTTTTGCTGCCCTGGAACCTGCCAGTGAGACTGATGAGGCAGCAACAAGCAAGGTGTCAAGACTCACCTACATGGCTTTTGACAATATGGGTTTCACTGAGGAGGAAGAACCAGAAGGCCAGCAAAAACTTCCAAGACACAGGAAACACGTGAAATCTCTCTGAAGATCTTGAAGAGAAACCATACACATTTGATTTTCCTGATGACTACAAACAAGAACTTGAAGCTCAAAGGCAGTATGAGGCTGCTTTCCATCCAGAAGAGTGGGTCACTGGTGGTGAGTTGATGGAAGAGAGAGATTCTGAAGAGGAAGAAGAGGAAGAAATCATTGTTGCTCAGCAAGAAAGTGATGTGGTGTTGAGCTATGAGGCAACAACGGAAGACTCAGGTGCTTACCTGATCGAAGTTGAAGAAAAAGACGTTCCCCCAGAAGACATCACTCAACATGACACATCTGTGTCTGACCAGACACAGCAAGATGCAGAGGATGTGGAATCTGAACAGCCAACACCTGCTGATGTTATCGACACTCCAGCTGAGATCATAGAATCTTCTTCTGAGAGTAGTCCTGATAATGATGTGGAAGTGTTTGATGAGTCAACAGGCACTTACATTAAAATGCCCTGGGAAATAGCTCACCAGTACAAACGCCAGTTTTCAGAGTCTTTTGTTCATCAAGAAAAGAGTGTGCTTCTCACACAGCAGAACCAGTCCATTGACCTGGGCACTTTCTACAGAAGAGAAGATGATACAAGTTATCCCAGTGTTTCCTTTGCTGCTGGAGATCAGGGTATTCCAGAAGAAACAGGAGCCCAAAAAGACGAAAGTTACTTTCGACCTGTGTTATGAAACGGCAACAGAGATTCAAGAGCATGAGGTCAAAGAAGACATTGTTCCTGGAACAGACACAGCCCTTCCAGAAAAGGTCCTTGAGCCTCATGATCAGATTGAACATACACATGAAGAAGAGGTCATAACCAGCATTCAAGAAAGTCGACTGCAAGTGAAGGAAGAAATGTCCAAGGATTCTAGCTATGACTCTGATTATCTGATTGCTGGAAGAGTTACAGCGTCTTCGACACAACCTGTTTGTATGATGTGCTGCAGTCAGAAGTAGAGAAAAAGAGACATCATCAGCCCTGCCCAGACCCACTGAGCCTGTTGTGAGTGTTGTCAGCATGGAGTCCAGGCTTGCTCAACAAGAACTGCTACAAGAAATGGCAGATGAAAGAGACCGATCTGTGTCACCTTCAGGGGAAGAGTTGCCATCAGCATTTCCAACTCAAGTTGAGCTTGAAGGTGCGATTGTTGAAGAACCTGAACCTGAATCCCAAACCACTATTCCCCAGGTTCCTACCACTTTCCCAATGGCTGTGCATTCACTAGGTAAATCCCTAGCTGATAACGAAGTGTATGAATCATCAGAAAACTGAGCGAGACTCAACAGAAGAGAAGCTGTCCCAATTGACGAAGGACCAGGGGTAGATGACATTGAAGATGATGATGCACCTGCAAAATCAATCCCACCTGAAAAAAAAGTAACGTTCCAGACAGACACTCTGAGTACACCTCATGCTTCAGAGCAATCCACTGATGAGTTCAAGATGTCCACTTCTTCCTCTGAAATGTCAGTGGAACCCACTCTCCTGGCTGCCTCCTATGAACTGGACACTGGCAGAGTGTGCCATGTTGTGTCTGCCTTTGACATATCACCTGACTCTGTGGAAAAGAAGTTGACACCCAATGCCCCTGCCAAGTCCATCTTATCAAGCCAGAAGATGATGTGTTTGAGACTGATGCCTCACTTCTGCGAACTGAAAACAGCAGAGACACCAACCAAAGAAGATTCAGAAGAGCTGACAGTAATCAAACGGTTTTCTTCAGACTTTGTACCATCCCCACCAACTTCCACACCAAGGGATGGTGCAACTCTGGATGTGCATACAGCCAGCGATTTAGCCCAGGCCAGTTCAGTCTTAGAACACATTAAGACAGAGGTGGCAGAAGAGGAAGACTTAGAAACCGGACACACCATTGACGACTCTACTGTTCATGATGAAGACGAGCTTAGTTCACCCTTTGAAGTGATGTCACCAACTGAATTGCAGGAAACAACTTTCATGGCTGCTGACACATGCTTTGGACAGATGGCCACCTCCGCTGATTCCGCGGCTTCGGGAAGTGACTTTGCTGACATAGTGACTTCTGATATCAAAGATGATGTCATGACGAATGGTCCAACTGAGGTGGAGTATGTGGCAGAGTATGATGCCGAAGCAGGGAAAGACCAAATGATGGCCTCTGATGAGTTGAAAGAGCAGCTAGAAGAAGCAGTCATGAGTGATACAGAGTGTGAAGAACAGGAAGAGGAAGAGAGTGGGTTAGCAGCTGCAGTGTGGACAGCTGAGGAAGAGAAAGGTGCCAGTGGTGCTGAAGCAACACTGTCTGAGCTCCAGTTGCCTCCTGGAACTGATGTGAACATGTCCATGTCAGACCAGACTCTGTATGGCCTGGAGATGCCTTCAGAGGAAACGGCCACAATGTCAACATCTCTGCAAAGAGACCTGATGACCAAATCTGAAACAGACCAAGACTCTGACCGCACTCAACCCCCAACTGAAGTGACCTTCAGAACAGATGAACAGGTGTCAGATCAGGTGGGAACCTCTGCTGAACTGAGAGCTAGTGCGCTCTTTGAAAGTGATGAAATCACTTCTGCTGAAGCCACACCAATAGCTGCAGTACCAGACCAGCAACAAGTGGTGGAGGACAGGGAAGATGAAGAAGAAGAAGATGATGCAGTTGAAGAAATTGAAGAAGAAGCTGTGGCACATCCTGAAACCCTCACTGCAGCAGTGACTGAAGAGCCATACCAGCTTGACCCAGGCTCCCTGTACCCAGGGAAGCGAGCCCTTGAAATTCAGATTCCTGTTACTACTGATGTCACAGAAGACCCCAACAATTCATTGAGGAAGGAGAACATGAAGAATATGAAGGAGAACCAATTCCAGAACGAAGATTGGAAGACGACTTTGACTTAGATGATGACAATCTTCTGGGGGAAGCTGCAGGTGGAGAGGAGGAGTTCATGGAACAAGAGGCAGAGGAGATGGAGTACATGGAAAAACCAGAGGAAGAACTGCTTCGTTTGAAGGATAGCAAGCCTGAATCTGAGGATGAAGATGAGGATCAGCAACAGGGAGAGAATGTTCAGGCAGCTGGCCTGTTAGGTGTGCAGGGATATGATGACCTTGAACGACCTCTGTCACCTACTCCTGATGCTTTTCGGCAGATGTTCTTTGGCAGGGAAGATGACAAAGAGCCTGAAAGCCCAGCTCAATCTGGTGCTGAAGAAGATATAGAAAAAGACCGCAAGTCACTTTGTGGAAACAATATTAGAAGATGTGAAAGAGAAAGTGCAAACACTGTCATCAGCAAAGTCTGCTGAAAAAGAAGAAGAACTCACAAAGCTAGAAGACACAGAAGATGCTGCAGTGGAAGAGGATAGGAAATTTAGAGTTTGAAGAAGAACCAGAAGATGAGCTACCAGAGGATAAGCAACAGAAGGACGATGCAGAACAGTTAGATGAATTTTTGCCAACAGCTTCAGCTCGCACCCAGCAGACAAAAACAACTGTACTTATGAAGCAACTTTCAGAGGACATTCCAGGCATCACTATCACTGAACATCTGTCAGGGGTTGACTCAGAAAACATAGAAGAAGAGGAGGAAGTGGATGAAAACTGATTTCCCCATTGCTCAAGATGATTCCCGTGTCCAGTGTGTTCCTGAAGAGGAAGATGAAGAGCAGAAAAAAGTTCCAGCTGGTGATGATGTAGATGGAAGAGAGGATGACAGAAGAGAGGATGAACTACACTTCATTGAAACCTCAGCAGATACAGAAATGCAGTTTGAAATGACCATCGAACAACCAGAGGGCAAGCCTCAGTCTTTTTTAGCGGGGAGTGATCCAGCCTCAGCTCATACATTTGCATCTGCTGGGCATCTGCCTCTCAGAGATGTTTTCTCTGTGTCATCATCAAAGGTGGAAGCTGGAGCTGGATCGGATGAAGAATTTGAAATCATGGAAGCTGACATCAAAATGCAAGACTATGCTGAACCTTTGAGCCCAGAAGACCACGGGGATTCTTCCAGTGTAGATAGTTTTGCTACTGTAGTAGCAGCTGATGCTGAGGATGAAGACGAAAATGAAGATGAAGGCGATGTAGAAGACAGACTGGCAGAAATTGCTTCGATGTCATCCTCAATGCATTCAGACATGCAGTTAACACAAGCAGAAGTGGATGAAAGATTTGAGGAAACTGAGGATGAGGAAATAAAAATCCCACAGGAATGGCCCAAAGCAAAAGAATCTGTCAAGGAATCAGACTTCTCTTCTTCCACTGAAAGTGATCGCTATGATTCCAAGGAAAATGAGCTTTCATCTTCAGTAGAAAGTGACAGGTATGCTGGCAAAGAAGAGCTTTCTTCTTCTGTTGAGAGTGATCGGTATGGTAGCAATGTTGAAATGTCTTCCTCAGTAGAGAGTGATCGTTACGAGTTTGTAGACAGAGCTGGCATTGTCAGTCATCACTGAACTGTCCGAGGAAGAACAGTTTGAAATGATTGAGAAGGATGACTTAGGAAATGAAACTGGTCCCGAGTCAGATCCTCAAGAACAGTTCCATTGCTCTCCCCCAGAGGGTCCTTCACGATCGCCTGGTTTTGGGAGCACTCGATACTTCACTAAACCACTGCATGACAAAGATGATGCTTCAGTTTTCTCTTCACTGCTTGAGTTTGAAAGACTTGAGAAGCAGATGGGTAATTCAGGATCCAGCTCTATTGACACTTCAGACAAAGAGAGTTTTGGTGGTTCATATGATGAAAGAAAACATCATGAGTTTCTCGTGTCATCCTTTGAGGATAAAAAATTTGAATATGGATCATTCGATGAAAAGAAACTGTTGAGGTACAAACGAGAAATGGAAAGAGACGATTTCTCAACAACTTCCTCACTGGCAGAATTTGAAAAGCTTGAACGACAGATTGACCAACAGGGCTCCAACAGTTCAGTGGAGGAGAAGTGTGCTGCAGAAAGCAAGAGCAGTGGTGGAAAATCTGGCTCTGGCTCTGGTTCTGGCTCAGTGGCAGGCTCAGTGTCCTCACTGACTGAATTTGAAAAGCTGGAGGCTGAACTAGCAGCAGCAGATTCTGATGACAGACGCAGCTCAGTGGACAGTTCTCTGCAGCGAAGAAGTGAGACCTCTTCTTTAGCTTCCCTGAATGAATTTGAAAGACTAGAGCGAGATGTGCTGGCGAACAATGAACTGGAAGCTGAGGCACAGAAGATTGTGTCGTATCTTGAGGCAGGCAGTCTTGATTCAGGTCGCATGTTCTACTACAGCAGTTCTGTCGGTTACAGTAGTTCTGATCTCAGTGAAGGGGAAGCAGCCAAAAAGGGAGCAGGATAAGGACTCTCTTGAGGGTCAGGATGCAGTAGAGCATGACTCACTGAGTGAAGGAGAGGACAAAGATGATGAACCAGACTCGCTGGATGCAGATACCTCAGAGATGACAGAGATGACGTCAAGTGTCATCTTTGCTGGACCAGAACCACACGCCACTCCTGCAGGGGCATCTCATGACATGGACACAGATTCCTTGGCTGGAGAGTGCATCATGCAGCTGTCCACCGATTCCCTTGTCCTTACTCAGCAGATGCGTACCTCTGATTCCACCAAATTTGACACCGACTCCCTGCTAGAGCAGGAAGATATCATGGTGAGATCTGTGGACTCTTTAGAGCAGGAAAAACATTCTGACAAGTGTGATCAAGACTCTTTGCAAGAAGATGTAATGCAAACATCAACAGACTCATTAGAACTGGTTCAAGTAGAGCAGCAAATACCTGACAATCTCATGTTGATGTCAGTAGAATCAGCACATTGGAGTATGGGGAGTTCAGGGGGAACTATGTGTAGGTCGGAGGAGTCACACATACTGATTCTCACGATTTCATGCAAGTCTCTGCAGAATCGATTGAAGATCTGAAATCATCTCACACTGAACAAACTTTGAAGACTCAGCTAACAAAATCATCTGAGTATGTGCAAGAAGGAGCCTCCATAGAAGTGATGCATTATACTAGCAGTAGCACCACAGTAACCAAAACTCAGGTGACAAAAAATCTTTCGTTGACGAAGATGCCAATGTGATGGAGTCCAGTGGCTACTCTCAAGATGATGATGAAGAAGATGAGAAGGAGAAGGAGAGCCCTTTCATGACTTGGGGACCTTATCAAGAACAGAAGAAAGTGTACACAATGACTGAGTGGGAGGCCTTGAAGAAGAAGAAAAAGGAAGCCCTAGAGGAGCATTCAGGCACCTCCTCTCCACAATCAGCCGAAGGCGAACCCGGTGAACCCGGAGGTACTTTCCACATTGCCAGCATTGTTTACATGTTGTCAACATGACTTTTTGTTTCTTTGCTTAGAGGTTAGATGGTGAGCTTCCTGCTAATGTGCACTGCTCTTTAAGCATCCTGCATGGATATTGCTTCTGGGTTCATGTGTCTCATGGCTGACTGTGATATTTCAAAGTAAATGTTGTTAGATTCTTTTGTTTGTTTTTTTCATGTGTGTGTGTGATCTGTCAATTTTGGTGTTATGCTGCTGTCCCCTCTCCCCCCAATTTTTGCTCAGTTTGTTTTTGATCATGTTTGCTCTGTTGATCTTGTCTTAATATTGTCAAATGTTGGATTATGAAGTTATTGTATCTCTTGTTTGTGCATTGTGTCAAATGTCTTTTATTTCATAGTACCTGTGTATAGTTACATTTTTAGAATGTTTGCTTCTATTTTCATTTGAGCCTAACAGTGTTAATGCTATTGGGGTTTGGAAGAAATGAATTTTTCTCTCTTTTTTTTCCATTCTGTAGAGTCATTAGGATTTCTTTTGCTTTCATTTGGGTTGTGGATTTTATATCTATAGTTAAATATCAGCATTGATCTTCCATGGATATGTGTACGTTTGTGCACATACTGAAGAAAATTTATGTGATGTGTTATTACAATGACAGGCGTAATTCTGGGGCCAATAATGAAAACAACAAAAGAAAAAACCTGATTTTAGGCCTATGGAGCAAGTGTTTTCATTACTAGTTTTGAAGCAGACATGTTATTCTGCCATCTTTTTTACAAGAAAATGTAGCTTTATGCAAATTCCAAAGGGCTTAACCACAATTTTGTAAAGGCTCATACTTACAATAATACTTAAGATGCACAGGGCAACAGTCTAGGTTTATGTCTCTTTAACACACAGTAGTTAATTACAATGATGCTATTTGTAACATCTGGAACTTTGGCTTTCCCCTCATGCTGCAGTCATAGTTCTTTAGTGTAAATTCATACACTGCACCATGAAACATGAAGTTTCTTTAGTTGATATCTCTCAGACAAGATGCAGCAAAAACTGGAGTCATCTCACACATATTTACCAGAATGCAGAAATCATGACAGCTATCAATGATACTTTAGGGCTGTTCTGTTCTGTTTCCATCATATGTGTTTAGGAAACAGGAAAAGCAGGAGAATGGGGATAAGTCAGATGTTTGGTGACCGGAGAGATGGTATTTTGTTACGGAAGATGCCGAAGATCGTGTACTGTCCGTCATTCTACTTCGGCCTGTCGCCCAAGCAAGATAAGTCTTGTGCTCTGTCTCGCCTATACTTTGCCTTTGTGTAAAGATTGCTGTGTTTGCACTCTGTACTCATTTATCTGTGGCTTCCGCTTATATCTTGACGTGTGAGGTTATCGGATGGGCTAGCATTCTAACCTTATTCGCTGAAATTTTCTCGCGATCGTGGTGCTCCCGGTTCTTGTCTATTTGCGTAACCGGTTCGAGGTTGATCGGCATTTTCCATCGCCACGTCCCTCGCGTTTTCTCGGCTCCCTTTGTCCATCGGCCTTGCATTCTCACTCGCCTTTACGGCCTTTTGCCCCAAAATTCCGATTTCTAATCTCGCCGTTACTTGTATCACGATTCCACTATCTCATCTGCGACGATCGCGGGTCGGTTTCGTCGCCATCTTGTTTTGCGCCAGTCTCCATTCCTTGTCGCACCAGCTTTCTAGCCCACGCAATTACACGTGGTTTGTCGTTCGGAAATTGCTTCCTACATTTGTTTACACCCCTCCCATTCATTGCCACATTTTCGATCGGCGTCGTGTGCGTGGCGATCGCATCGCCCTTCGGCATTGCTGTTACACGTGGCGTTACTCAGCACTTTTGGTTCACGCCACTGTCGTTGCCCACGCACGGTTTCGTTCATCGCTACTGCGTTTCTGTCACTGTGCGAGCTTGTTTACTTTATATTTCCATTGTGTTATATTGCTATTGTGTGCGCACGGTCGATCGACCTGTATACCCTCCTCGATCGACCGTCGTGTTACGATCGTGTGCTCCGGTTTTCACAACCTCCCGCGCGACGATCGTGAGCCGGTCTCGTCGCCATCTTGTTTTGCGCCGGTCTCCCTCTCTTGTGCACCAACTTCTAACCCTCGGTATTTTACGTGGTTTTTCGCCCTGAATTTGCTTCCTCAATTGGTTTGCACCCCTTTCTTTCAGTTGTCACAATTCTCGCTCGCCTTCGTGTCCTTAACGATCGCGATCGACCGGCGTCATTGTATTTACACGTGGCGTTACTCAGCACTTTGGGCCCACGCCACGGTCGCTTCTCACGCACTGTTTCGCTCATTTCTGCTGCGCTTTGTGTCCCTGTACGGACTTGTTTACCTGTATATTCCATGTGTGTGCGTTGTTTACATTTTTTATTTTATTGTGTGCGCACGATCGATCGGTCGACTTGGTTATCCTCCTCGATCGATCGACCGTCGTGTCTCCGTTTTACGATCGTGTGCTCCGGTTTCGCTCGGCGCCATCGCCCAATATGGTGAAGGACTCGGCTGGGGTCGAGCAATAACTCTGACGTTCAGAGTTCGCTCACATTCCGGAGGACCCACGAGTTGGTTGGTTCCAACCCCGAGCGAACCCGTCCTCTCCTTGGGAGAACGGCCGGCCGCGGTAGACGGAGACGTCCCTCCCGCGGAGGGGACGCGGGGGGAGTCTCCCTCCTCTACCCGACCGACGGACGCACGACCGTTGCGTTCGAAAGCTAGAAGGCAACCGGCTGCGATTTCTAAGTGCCTTTCGTTCAACCTGCCCAGGAAATCTAAGGGCAAGGCCCCCCTTAAGGGACCCCGTCTAGCCAAGAAATCCGAGCGGGATTCCGCTTCTCCCCCAGCCACCCTGCCTTCTAGCTTTCCTGCGCATAGTCATAGTCAGACATCCACTTACTATGCCGAGTCACGCGACCCCGGCCCCCGGGGACCTTTGCCGGGCCGCGGACAGGCACGGGTGACGGCCTTGGGCTGGAACCCCCACCCGTCACTCGCACTTATGGGACGCGCGGGTCCACTTCTTCCCCCCATCCGGACTCGCCGTCTCACGACGCTCTCCCCCACCGTGCACAGGTGCAGCCAACACCCCTGCACGAGGAGCGTCCAGTTATCTCCGGACGCAGTTTTATGGCCACGTCTTGGCACGACCATGCACATGTCCATAACTCTGGGCGTATGGGAACACCGAGTGCATCCACGGTTGTGAACATACACAAGACGGCCGACCAACCCCGCTCGCCCGTCGCAGGTTCCCCTAGGGGTTCAGGACGTTCGGGGTCCGACCTACTCGGCCCCATTTGGGCAACGTCCTCGGTCCCGTTCCTCCGGGGGGAGGATCTACCAGCGGGACCACGGGTAACCTGTCCCATTCCACTGGGGACCCGGCACGCTCCCGGGGGGAAACCACATACCAGGGTCGATTACTATTCCCCCCCTGCTGCCCAAGGTTACCCCGGTCCCCGCGAGTCCCTGCACAGTACTCTGGGCCGCCACAGCCCGCTTATCTCCCCGGGGACCAGTGGCTCTATGCCCCGAGAGGGACCAGTGCTCAATACACACACCCAACCTGAACAACAATTTGGTCGATTGTGGCACCCAACCTCGCAGACTTGGGTCGACCTGGGTCTCCCACCTCGGGCGCTGTCGATCGGCAGTCCGGGCTCTCCCACCCAGCCCGTCTGCCGAGCATAGAGCCACGAGGGTCCCGCCATCCCCCCTCCCCCCGCCACCACCCTACCAGGGCGGGACCCTCGCGCACCCGCGCAGTTGCCCCCTGAGGAAGACCTCCCTTCCCAGGAACTTGACTCCCCACAGCCTGAGGACGACTACGATGAGGACTTCTTCTCATCCCTTTATGACATCCACACCATTGAACGGTTTCGACCGGACTTCGTGTCGAGGGACGCCCCCCCCTCTGCCGATCTTGGCCTTCCCTGAGATCGTTGGGCTGCCCCCAGCCCAATACTCCAGACTCAGAATTGTCGCACCTCAGTCACTCACTTCGCTGTGGGAGAGTCCGGCAAAACGCGCCAGGGGTGCAGACGCCGTCCCCACGCCGGGTCAAGACTGCCCCCGGCACCCAATGCGGCCCCCTTCGGCGCCCTACTTGGGACCCACAGGAAGCACCCAGTTGCCTCCCTCTTTGCCGACAATCCGGTTACCAGGGAGTGGGCCATCTCCCAATCAGATTGTCGCCTGATACCCAACCGGGCCCCCCCTACTTCGGCCACCATGCGCTAAAGGACTGGACATCTTACACACCACTGCAGGGCATGCCTACCTTAGCATGCTCTTGCAGAGGGCGGAGGTACTCTGGCCTGGGGATGACGGCGCCGTCCCAGTGCCTTCGGATACAAACTCCGAACCACACCAGGACGAACCTCGCTTATTCAGCGACCCCTTTATGCGACACCTAGTTAACAGGATATCGCATCACTTGGTTATCACTTGGCGGCTGCGGCGGACAGCGCAGCAACAAGCCATTTTAATTGTCTGCTAGTGGCTAGAGACGCGGTGCTTGCACGCTCTCTCACTCTCCCCGGCACTCAGGGCATCCCTACGATGTGTCCCGGGCCAGGATCACTCGCTCTTTGGCGAGGCACTCCACCTAGGCTATGTCTCTCTCGCTCGAGGAACGCAAGCAGGCGGCGTCCTTTGCCCCCGGCCTCAGCCACGCCTTTCCAGGCCCCCCAAGCGGCCACTTAACTCACAGAGGCCTAAACCTAAACCTCGCCAAAATTTTTGGTTTGGCCAGCAAGCACGGCCCCGCCGGTGACTGGAGGACACTCCGTAGTGCGCATGGAGCTGGCCCAACCTGCCCAGCAAGGCACCGGCCCACTCTTCCCCTTCCCCCCATCTGGACCATCGGCTCCCCTGGCGGGCAACCTCTCCCGGCCGCCTGCCAGTGGCGACGTATGGGCCTCAGCCCCTGGGTAGTGTCGGTTCTTCAGGACGGGTTTCGCCTACCGTGGGCTCACCGTCGTCCTCCCCTCATGCGCTCTCCTCCTCCGTCCCCCAGCGACCCCCCCCACCTGCCCAGGCGGACGCCCTTCGCCTGGAAGTCCTCGAACTCCTCAGAAAGGGGCCATCACCGAAGTTTTCCAGCCCAACCCCGGGTTTTACTCCCACCTGTTCGTGATCCCCAAACCTTCGGTGGGATGGAGGCCCATCCTTGACCTTTCTCCCCTCAACAAGTTCCTCAGACATACCTAGTTCAAGATGGACACGCCCTCCCAGATCAGAGACTCCATCCATCACGTAGATTGGGCTACCTCCATAGATCTGAAAGATGCGTACTTCCAGATCCTTATTCACCCGGCGCACAGACGTTACCTCCGGTTTGTCTGGCAAGCTCGAGTGTTCCAGTTCAAAGCTCTCCCCTTTGGCCTCTCCCTGGCACCCTTCCTCTTCACGAAGGCGTTCCGATCTCTCTCCCAACACAGTCCCTCGAACTATACACAGAGACGCCTCCAACTCGGGCTGGGGGGCCCACTTGGGGGACAGTCATGCCTCGGGGATGTGGGACGCACAGATGGCTCGCCTCCACATCAACATATTAGAATTGGAAGCGGTCAGGCTGGCCCCTCCTCCACTTCCAACATCTATCTCTCACCGACTGGTTCTCCTCCTCACGGACAACACGTCGGTAGCCCATTACATCAACAAAGGGGGGGGGGGGGGGGGCTCACTCCATCGGCCTCTCTCTACGGACAGAGGCCCTCCTTCGCTGGTGCCACGCACGGGGAGCCACCCTCCGTGCGAGACACATAGCGGGGACACGCAACATCCTGGCAGACACTCTCAGCCGGTCAGGGACCCTTCTGCACACAGTGGACCCTGAACAAGCTGACACTAACCACCGTGGGAACACTGGTTCAAGCCCATGGTCGACCTATTTGCGACCCGGTACAACCATCGCTCCCCATGTATGTCTCTCCACTCCCGGACCCCCGAGCGTACGCGGTCGATGCGCTCTCCCTCCCCTGGACGGGACTCCTCGCCTACGCCTTTCCCCCTTCCCCATACTTCACAAAGTGATCAGGAAGGCCAGGCTGGAGAGACCCAAAACTCATCCTCATAACCCCGTGGTGGCCGACTCAGTTGTGGTTCCGGACCTCAGGTCCCTCACTCACGTTCCCCTCTCAGCTAGCCCCTTGGTGGGACTTACTCAGACAACCTCGCTCGGGCCTCCCTCACTCCAATCCCCAGATGCTTCGCCTACACGCTTGGCTTCTATGCCAGCCAAATTGCGACCACCGCGATGAGAGAGATGGGTCACGTGGTGCACACGGCTAACTCGGTCCCCTACCTCCTCCCCTCCAACATCCACATAGGCAAGTTCCTATCCCACCAGATAGGCAATTTCCTATCCCACCTTTCATCCTCTCGAAAGCTCTCTGCTAGTTCCATTCGGGGCTACAGATCGGCCGTAGGCACCACCATCTGACAGCTGGGCGGCCCATCATTCGACAATAACTTTCTCCTTAGAGAACTATCTCGGGGGGGGGGCCCTACGGGAAGCTCAGTCCCCTAGGCGCGCTCCCATGTGGGACCTCTTTCTTTTGGTTCTTGACTCCCTCAGAAACCCCCCTTTCGAGCCCCTCCGTGCTATTCCCTTTGTCATTCTCCCCTTCAAGACCACCTTCCTTCTCTCCCTGGCCTCAGCCAGGAGGCGAAGTGGGATTCAGGTCCTCAGTTGTGACCCTCGGGACATCGCCTTTCTCAGAGACGATCGGTCTCGCTTAAGTTCCTGCCTGAGTTCTTAGCGAAGAACCAGGAACCGGGCACGACCTCTCCTTCCCTGGTTATCCGCTCCCTAGCGGATATCTTAGGCAGCGAAGGCAGCGGGGACATGGACCTATGACCCTCTAGGTGTCTCAGATACTACTGGGAGCGTTCCCACCCCAGGCGTTCCTCTCAGAGAAGCCTCCTTATTTCCATCAACCCCAACAACAAGAAAGACATCTCGGCGGGCTCGATTTCTAGGTGGCTATTCTATACTATCAAATCTGCCTATGCCCAGGCCCACAAAGACCTCCCAGCCCTTTCCCCTCGAGCCCACGAGGTCAGAGCGTTGGCCACGTCCACAGCGTTCCAGCACTCTGTCCCCGTGTGCCATCTCCTGGAGGCAGCCTACTGGCGTTCGGAGAACCCTTTCATAAACTTTTATCTAAGGGACATCCGCATGACCAGGGCTGATGGTTCTAAGGGGTTTCATTTGTGGCGGCCAATGCAGCCATAACAGTTAACCCAGGAACCATTAGGGCGCTCGGCCCTCCTCCTATTCCTTTAAATTCTGCTATGGTCTGACATGGTATAGTATACGACGCCAAAATGGGGAGTTTGTATTATACTCCCTGTTTGGCTAAGTATACTTACCATGTCAGACTCTAATGCCCGCCCTACCTTCCCCGCTAGCGCCAAGGTTCCCTGGGGTGCCTTGCGCGCAGCCTCGTTGAATGACGGACAGTACACGATCTTCGGCATCTTCCGTAATCGGAAGTAGGGTGGGCGTCACGTGACTATCTTATGACTGCATAATTTTGTCAGCTGGATGTTATTTTAACAAAATGTTATGGCTAAAATTGTTTTATCCCCCCACCCCTTCCAATCCTGGCTTCCCCCAAGCAAATTAACAATTTGGTTTTTGTCAATGTGTTGTATGACTTCTGAATGTAACTAGTTTGGAGGAAAATTGCATATGTTTACATAGATGTTCATATAAATTGTGTTTGCTGTCCTTGCCACCTACTGTTGCACTACCTTTGAATGTCAGTTGTGCATCAGTGTTGCATTTGATTATATACCCCTTATTTTCTGTTGTTTAAATTTGGGTCCCCTTGTAGATGTTCTTACCGCATTGGGTTTTTTTTTGTTTTGTTTTTTTTTTTTTTTACTTTGTTTTTTTGTGATTTGCTCCCAAGCACCCAAATTATCCCTCCCATTCCTGTCTTTTATAAGGTTGATCTTTTTAATTTCTTGCACCATTTCAAGCAGTTGTTTTGTTCATCAGAGAAAAACTATTTTTGTTTTGTTTTATGTGTTTTTTTTTAATCCGTGCAGTAACAGCAGGTATTTTTCACCTGGGTCTTCTCATGCTTGCCCTTTCCCCCCATTTTCTGAGCTTTCCTTTTCAGACTGTGTTCGCTTTTGATTTTTTTTTTTTTTTTTTTTTTTTTTTTTTTTTTTTTTTTTAACAAGTTTCTGACCCTGACATTGGGAGTGGATTTCAAATGTAGATATTTTACATTTTATGCTATCTCTTTGCTTTTACATGTTTGCCAGATTTGCGATAGATGTGTATAAAAAAAAAAATGCTATGCGTTTCTTACTGAGTGATGAAGTCTCATGAAATGCAAGAACATTCTGATATACTTTAAATTGATTCATTATTTCATCAGAGAATCAGTAAATGTATTATGCTGGTGATGAAGATGTGCGTGTTTTGTTTTGTTTGGTTTGGTTTGGTTTTTTTTGCAAAAGTATTTGATGACCTTTGATCTCTGTGTGTTGTAAAAAAGTTAGAGATGATACCAAGTGGTCAGGGTCACACAAATGATAATAATTTCCATGTGAATAAATGCTTCAATAAACATGAGTCAAAACTTTGATCTTTACTAACCATGTTTATGTATTTTTAATCATTTTCTCTTACCTGTGAACATATGCTTCATAGCAAAACATGGACAAATTGCTATTTTTATGGTCTAAATCTATGTGAAATTTTGATTATGCTATTTATACTGTATACAAAAAGTCAGTGATTGGTTATTTTGTAAAAATGCTAATTTTTTAACAAAGTTTCTACTGTCTGTGCACAAAGATATGTTGTATGATTTTTTATTTTTGATTTTCTTTAGCATGCTGTGTATATCATATGTATTTCTTTGTAATTTAGACACTTATTTGTGTGAAAACAGAAGCATATTAATGTGATTATTTTGTTTGTTTGGATTTTGATCTTCAGTACCATAATGGTATTCAATTATACTTATTAACTGAAGAAAAACCTTTTCCCAAGGGAAAACCAGATAATTGTTTTGCATGAAAATATGTGATAATGTTGTTGAATGGTGACAGTAATACCTTATTTACATGCATAACATTCAGGGACAGCATGAATATATGAATTTGTTGCGTGACCATGCTCCTTTGGAAAAAAATATTGCCATAAAAGATTGAACAATGTATTATGTATATATATGGTATCAGTTTGTTAAAATGCACCTTTATGAAGTGATTAGTGTAATTTGCTCTCTTGTTGTCATTGATTGATGTGGGTTTTTTTTTTTCCTTTCTTTCTTTTTTTTTCTTGTTTGAAATATCATTGTCAGTATATGATAATATCAAGAAAATTTGCTCGTTTTGGGGTACAGTGGACAGATCAGGGGAACGCAGTCTTTCAGAAGAGGAGGAGGATGCCACTGGCGTGTATGTTGACTTGATGTTGAAAACACAGTCTTGATGTCTTTTTGTTTCTTGTTATTTTTTTTTCCCTTAGGTGATTTAATTTCAGCTTCATAGATATTTGTTTGCAGAGCGAGGAACCATGCACAATATGTCCACACTGGTTCCGGCTTTTGGTCTGTTTGGTTATATTTATGTTCACTGCTTTATCCATTGTGCAGGGGTTTTTTTGTTTTTTTTTTTTTTTCCCTTTTCCTTTTTTTTTCACAACAATGTTTTAATGTCTCTTTTTTTTTTCCACTTGAGTTTACTTGGTTTGTTGTTTCTGTTATCATGTATGTGATGATGTTAATTTTATTACTTGGTTTGTTGTTTCTGTTATCATGTATGTGATGATGTTAATGTTATCTGTGAAAAATTTAGCTTGTGGGTTCCTTCACCCCAGTTCAACAGAGCTTCTGTAGACCACAAATAAATAGATATATTCATGTATATAAGAGGTATAAATTACTATTGAATTCAGTCCCTGGTCCTTCGGTTTCCAGCACTGTCCTAATGTAACATTATTGTTCTAAATGAAAGGAAACAGCCCATTAGTGAGTTCTTTCCAAGTCTAGATTACTCCTGTGAACTGCCATTCAGGCCGTGTAGCCTATCAGGCTTGCTACTGGCTCTTGATTACTCGCTGTCAAGAAGCACTTTCACATGACCACATAAAAGAAGAAGAAACTCCCCAAATTCAGGTATATCCTCTCAGCCATGTGAAAAGTATCAGATAAGGACATACATTAGCACCAGTGAAGGAGAAATTTAGAATTTTGATTAAAATGGTAAGTTAAAGTTAGTCTTAAAATCAAACAGTGAGGAAGTTAAAAAAAAAAAAAAAAAAAAAAAGAACATGAAAACAGGAAAGAAAAGACAGCCCAGGGGACCGCTTATGAGGGACTCCACTTTGCAGAATGGTGACTGTAAGAGACAGGACATGGAAAATAGAAATGTTAATAAATCTGGAACCGGTGCCTTCGAAATCTGGAAACAAAAAATGCCCAAACATTGAAAATGAAATCTAGAAAAACAAGAATTATGTGAAATGGTAGCCTAATTCATCGTTTGTTTGAAACCGTTAAGCAGGAGTATATAAAATGATTCTTGACTGCTGATCTTTCAGGATGTTTTGAAGATTTACAGTAGAAAAAAAAAGAAAAACAGAACAGAAATTGTCAACATTTGGAACATAGACCGTGTTCGGGGACTGATGACATCAAATGAAAGACAAATAGATATGTATGGATAATGACGTATAAAAAACATATGCATGAAGGGACAAATAGGTGTTTAAAGGTGTGTGTGTGTGTGTGTGCGCGCATGTGTGCACGCGAGTGCATGAAATATCAGGAGTGTGTAATCCATATCAGCGGACTGTCATGTGCTTACCCCTCCGCTTTCTCCCATTCTCCAGTTACCCCTGGTAATTGTCTTTCCTGTCAGTTTGAATGAAACTTGTCTCATTTAACCCTAGCGCTTTTCTTTCTCTCTCAATACATTTAAATCCAAGTCTCTTTTTGCCACAGTCGGAACTCTTAGTACATCTTTCTTTCATGGGATTTTTCAGCCATTGATTACCTCGTAGTTGAGCTCTATCTACTGAGAGAATCTGTCTTTGGAACTGTTAAATCAGTTTCCTGACTAGCACCTGCAGGTTACTGCATCTTCCAAGCCTGATTGATACCGGGTTATGTTATGAAAAGAAGAGTACTTTACGGCTCTGTCAAGAGTCTCAATCCGAAATGGAACTTCATGACATTGAAGAATTATGTACCGATAACTTCAAACTAATGCTGCTTTTGGTACCAGTTCACCTAACTCATTGTTACGCACTCATCTAGTATGTGGTTGGTGAATAGTTGCCACAAGTAGAATAGTTTGAGTTATGGGCTTGTAGTGGTTTACTCTAAGAGAAAAAACTACTTTCCTCATTTAGACAGTAATTGTGGTCAGTTGTAGGGAGAGGGGTGAAGGGCAAGGGTTGGGGAGGGGGCTAAATGTGAGTTGCCCTGTGTTGGATCAGATCATATCTGAACCTCACTGAAGTGAAGCCCCATGATGACTTGATAGAGATTGCTCCCAAGGGACTGCTGAGACTGAGGCTGTGACAGGACATCCCTGGATATGGCATTGTTGAGGATGAGCGATAATGAACTATGTAGGAGTGTTGCCTTTGAGAGGTCATGCAAGATGAGACAGAAAAAAAATGAATAAACAAAAAATGAAATGAAATACTGATAACATCAGCAGTAAATAAGAAGATACTCAAGTTGTTAAATGTGAACAATCTTGTGCACTTCTTTCTGCACCAGTTTGTCCAGAGATTTACTTCAAAGATGTGCATGTATATATGTGCGTGCACTTGCGCTTGTGTGTGTGTGTGTGTGTGTGTGTGTGTGTGTGTGTGTGTGTGTGTGTGTGTTTCCATCTTTGGAAAGCTGCTTGTTACAAAAGTTGTAATAGATCTGAATGAAATTCATGTTTCCAGAAAAGTATTCAGGAAGAGTTTACACATGTGTGTGGCTTCCTATCATCAATTTTTCCTGTTCCAGTTTTTTTTTTCCCAATTTTTGTCTAGTCAGATTTTCTTACATCGAAGAATCATTCACCAGTTCTGTTTTCTACTGCTTTAAGTCAGTGTTGAATGTATCAGAGTAGTTCTGTTTGTGCTCTTTGAGATTGTTTCTGTCTGGTTTTGTGTTCCAGTGTGTTGTATTTGTAAGGTGGTTTCAAAAGCTGCAAGTCTTTCTAATTCACAAGGACAGCTTGTTTGCTATGCTACTGTGTACATTTCTTTGCTTGGTTACCCTGTCCATTCTGGATATATGGTTTTTGTTATTGCTTTTCGTTTTGACCTGATTCACTTCTTGCCATCAATTTTTCTCTTAAAATCTTTTTTTTTTTTTTTTATCTTTTATGGTTCAGTACCATGGTAACTTGTCAGGGGCTAGAAACAACCTCCAAACCATGAGAAATCCACTGTGTCAAGTCAAAACAGATACATTTCAATCCCTCTCCCCTCCTTTTTCCATTCAGTATCTTGGAAAGGATAAGTGATGGGGATAAACTACACTACGAAGTTCTCCTGACCAAGATGGTCAGATAGCGAAGGAGACACCACCATTCTGCTTGATTGCAGGTGAAAACAAATGAGATCATTAATTATAAGTAACTCATTCTGAAGGTCTCACAGAATTAAAACAAAACAGATGAAAATAAATAATTAGGAAAAGAGGACAAAAGTAGAGAAACAAAGTATAAGGACATTTCCAGAACAGAAGTTCCAGAGAATAAGTCTACAGTTTATAACTGAAGGACACCCCTTTGCACAAAACTGATTACTAATTTGAGAGAAAATTAGCTTTCTCCCTGCCTCCTCTTCGTCTGAGAATACAGTGACTGAGGAGACAGTACATTTGTATGGAATAATTTATATGTTGTATATGTGTGTGTGTGTGTGTGTGTGTGTGTGTGTGTGTGGATTTTGTTTACGCAAATTGCCTGAGTGTATTGTTGGGGGTTGAATATCTAAAATTATTGTCAGTGCAGGCAGTTTGTGACACATTTGGTTCATTTATTCATTCCATTGCTTGTGCTTTTCAGGTTCCCATGGTGAATGGAGATTGCAAATCCCCTTCAAAATTTGGCTGTTGTCAAAGAATTGCTGTTTTTGTTCATCCAAATTATTATATTTTTCCATCCTCAGAAGGCTGTCAATTCTTCATGTCTTTTTTTGTTTGTTTGTTTGCATGATTTTGGGTTTGTTGGCAGTTTCTTGTGTTCTTATCTTGTGCACAAGTAGAAAGACAAAGCAATATACTCACAGATTCTTTTCTTCACTCAGCTGATTCTTTCCATTCACTTTTAATTGCATTTTTGGCACTGTCTAGTTCCAGTCTTGATTCTAATTCATTTGACTGTATTTAACTTACATAGTAAAGAAACACAGTTGTAAATACATAAATGTATGGATATCTTTCGTAAATGGGCTTGATCTGCTTTCCTTACCACTGATAACCAGTAAAAATTGAACCAAACTCAGTCTCTTTCTCTTCCCACATGCATACGTATTTCCCAGTCTGTATTATTCTGTTCTGTCTACACTCGCCTGGTCACTGTCAATTCGTCAGCTTTCATTCTACCCACCATTCTTTCTGAGTCCCTGTCTTTCCTTTCTATCTCCTCTTTGATCTCTGTCTCCTCTCCTTCCTCCTCTCCTTAATCTCGTCTTCCACTTCTTCCCTCTTTCTCTACATCCTCTTCCTCTGTTTTTATTTACAGCTCTTTCCTTTTTTAATGTATGTTTGCTTTTAGCATCAAAAGTTTTGTATGCATATTTTTGGCATCCATACAATGCATATCATGTGAAAAGGCTCTCTCACTCTCTCTCTCTCTCTCTCTCTCTCTCTCTCTCTCTCTCTCTCTCTCTCTCTCTCTCTCTCTCTCCTCCCTCTCTCTCTCTCTCTCTCTCTCTGTCCCCTCTTTCCTGCCTCCTCTGTCCATCTGTCTCTCTTGTCCATGCTCTACAGTCCCTCCATCCTGCTTATTTAACCTTGCAGTCCACTTTGTATAGTTGCAGACATAACTAGAAAAGAAAAAAAAAATTAGGCATCGTCATGTTCCAAAACAGGATATTGGTTCTGTACGTCTGTCTCTCTTTCCTGGTTCTTGGTCTTCTTCTCTATTTCTTTCAACAACGGCTTGTCTCTGTTACTGCTGCCATCTTTGTGCTATCTGTTTGTCTCTTCTGCTCATTTATTTATATTTATGAATCTATTCTGTCAATTCAGTCATCTTAAGTGGTAAGTTAAAAAGGAGAAAATTGGTGCCTTTGAATGTTCACTTTCTTTTTTTTTTTTTTTTTTTTTAAAGAAATTAGCTTTTGTTTTTAAAGTTTCATTTTATTTCCTGTGTGTAAGATCTCAGCACAAGCAAAATTGTAGTAATTCAAAATGAATGAATGAATGTGTAATGTCTCATGACTATGTTTTATTTATATGAAAATCAGAAAGTGCAGACAGATGATTTCATAATCATACATTTATGTCCCACAGAAAAAACTTCAGTGTTTTAATTGGAAGATATTGCCAAATCTTTATGGATTAATGTAAATGTTAAAGTAATCAAGTAGAGCTGCAAGTGAAATCAGATTGTGTACATTTGTTGTGTTTAATTGTGGAGATACACATATATATGTGTATGATGAGGGAGGGAGGGAAAAGGATAATATTTAACTTTTGAATGAACATGTGTGTCTATATGTAAGTGTGCAGGCAAGTGTGTGTGTGTGTGTGCATGCGTGTGTGCGTGCGACAGAATCAAGAAAATTGTGTGGGTGGTATGATTGTGTATATGCATCTTTGATTTAAAAGAAATAATGAGATATACTATACAGTACTTCAAATTTGATTGTAACTTTCATATAACCATGTAAAGAGGAAATTCAAGTAACCATGGTTAGATTGACGCCAGACTGATGTTGTTGTGTGTGGTGATCTCGTCTTTGCAGGAGACAGTATTGACCGAGCAGACACCAGCAGTGATGATGGCTACCTGTCTCACAGGTAAACACAGATGTGATACGGCATTTTGTTTTATGAAACTCAAACAAACATGAACAAAAACAAACCAGCAAGAAGTTTGTTTCATGCTCCTATGATTGATAAGCTCAATGCAGCAACATTATAAAGATTGTGTGTGTCTGTAGTTAAAAATTACTAGTTAACATTTTTTTTTTGTAAATATTTGTTATGGGAACAATCACTGGATGTCCTGATTCCAGTGCTGGTAGTAACCCAGCTCATTGAGCAACAAGTGAGATAACCATTTTACTATCATTTTGGAATCAGTTCACATGAAGAACATAAAGAGGTATTCAGAATTTGAGGGTCACCATTGGTGAGATTTTTGCTTATAGCACCATTTTTCAATTCAGGTAGCCACATTCCATCTCTGTTGTTGTTTTTATGTTTATGTGCATGCTGTTAGTGTGATACAACTCGCTGGTACATAGTGACACACTCTTGCACAGAATGAAATTTAACTTTCACACCAGTTTAGACATTTAGTCACTCATTTTGTGCAGAGACAGATCTAAGATGAAGATTGCACACACAAATATGTCATACATCTATATGTAGGTGAATGTCTTCAGAATTTGAAAACATAAAGAAATCTGCAGAATCCAACCATAAAAAATGTTTTTGGTTCCCGAAGCAGTATCAATGAAAAAAATCCAAGTGCATGGCATCAAATGTAGATATTCAGTGAGCAGGGGAGCGAACTGATGAACATATGCACAAGGGTGTGTCTTGTTTGCTTTTAACGTGCATACAATTTTGTTAAGTCACATCTGTAAACAATTGGGTCATTGTAATAGTACAGTTAAAGCTGTACATGTGCTTTTGCGTGGGTGCATGTGTGTGTGTATGTGTCTCCATGGTAAATTTTAATGTTGGTATTTTCTAACCAAGTACATACATTAATGTCATCAAACTTAGCAGAATGATAAATGTTTGGAATATGTTTCTAGCTATCACTTCGGTAAAGATGTCATCAAACCATAATGGCCATACATCTGTGATGATGAAACATTTTCAGTACTTTATTCAATATTACAAAATCAGTCTTTTTTCAGAAATGTTGATCACTTACAATCATTTCTTCAAGCACCAATGAATGAGACATGTTAAAATATTACTTACATTTGTAACAAAAATTACATTCTGTCAAGATCAGATCATTTTTTTCCGTTTTTACCCATCTGAGGTGGAGATAAGGCCAAAATGTATTACTTGTTATATAACTAAGTGTGTGTGTGCGTGCATGTGCATGCATACTAAACATAGTATAGTTACGCTATCAAAGTTCATCTTTATGGTCAGTCATGGCAGTGAAGCAGCATTGGAGGAGACAATCAAAGCATTTTCACCCCATGTTTCAGCAGTAACCGATCTTAAAATCTATAGGAATGCATTGTAAGTTTCATATTGTTGTCAAAAGAAATACTTTTCAGGGGAAAATTCTCATTCGTTGTCTAAAAACACTGTGACTTGTGATGTATATTATTTCATATGTGAGTGAATCAGGCTGATGAGCATTTTGATTGTGTAGATAACCTGCAGATTTTAAGCAAGGGAAAAGAAAAGGGGGGGGGGGGGAGGGGGGAGAGACTTGAGTGTCTGAAATGGGTGGGGGGGGGGGACAGTGGGATGAATTTGTTACCTACAATGGTGAGCACGTGGCTTATTGACTTATTGGCAGAGCAGCCAGTGCAGTCAAAGATCAGGGCATTTCTGCATGCTGCAAAGAAATGCTACATAAAGAAGAAGAGACAGAGTAAGGGAGGGACCAGGGAAATAACAAAAAAAAAGAGAAAAAAAAAGCAAGGGAAAAGCATGCAGTGGAGAGAGGGAGGGTAAAATGGGGAAAGGCAAAGAGTGGGTAGATAGCACTGCAGTGTATTGAAGAAATAGCTTGCGATGTGGCCTGCTTCTGTCAGTGCTGACTGCCATGTGCACGTTTTGTGGTTGACTTCCAATAGTGTTTGAATTATCTATACACTCCAGTCCCTTCCCACCCACCCTGTGCCCTTCATCCTTCTGTTCCATGTATCCATCACATGGGAGTCTGATAGGCAAGTTGCCTGCCTTGTTCGTGGTTTTTTTTTTGTTTGTTTGGGTGTGGGTTTTTTATTGTTTTTGTTTTGTTGTTTGTTTTAATGCATGTTTTCACACACAGGATATCTCTGCCTGCCTGTTTAATGCTGAAGTGATCAAGCACAGTATTTTAATTTTAAGGAAATGGCTTGTGAGATGGATGGCATTTCCAAAGCTCGGAGAGCTAACATCTAAGTTCACTGCAGATTTTGCCTCTGAAAAGTGCAAAAACAAAACAAGCAGTCCATTCCCCTAAACAGATCTGTTGTTGAGTAACTCTTCATTTCATGTGTAAAAGTCACACTTGTATGTGTTGGTAAACTTTCTTACATAATATCACTTTGAGTGAAAAGGAAAGATATGAAACTGAAGAACCACAGGCTTTTCCCCTTTGGGTGTGACCATCTCTGTACTGATTAACTTGGTGATACAAACATCCAGTCGATAGCCATGGGCTTTCCACCTCCTGTGCTGACATGTGTGTACTGACATGCTGTCCAGGGTTGTGATGAAGAAGGAGGTGCACAAGAAGACAGTGATCAGACCCGACGGGCAGGAGGAAACGGTCATCAAAGAGGAAAGCCAGATTCACCAGGACTCGGAGCCCCCTGAGGAACTGCGCGACTCCATGCAACAGATCATTAACCAGTTCATGGAGGACAACCCCCCTGTGCCGGCCATTGAGGAGGATGTAGATGAGGGCACTGAAGTCTAAGCTGTAACCCCCCGTTTCTTACTGTGTAGTCCTGGAAGGCAGCAAGAACTTCAGGTTTTTCTTAGTATAATGGGCCAAGATTAGGAACCAAATTAAGTAAGCGGGTTTATTTCTCTTTTTTTTTTTTATTATTATTAATCCATTTTAAAACAAAAATCATGTCAGGGTGTTACAAATTGAATCATTGAAGTTAAACATGAATTTGAAATGAAGAAGCCCTCCGTAGCAAAGCTTAGTATTTTGAATAAATGATATTTCTTTGTTCAAGTTTTAGTTGCAATACCGTACATCCAACATGAACATTAACACATTAGCTAAAGATCTGAAATAGTTTTATTGCTGCCTCTGTGACTACCGGCTCTGTTCCAGGACAGAAAATGAAATGAGTGGATTGGGTATCCGCATGTGTTGTTCCAAGGTTGTTTGTTGACTATGAACATGAATCTTCCTCCCCATCCCTCCACACACCCATCATTTCATACTGATGTGAAATTTCCTGAGCCCAGGTTCCACAACTGTGTACTGCCGCTTAAAATCATTGAGATTTTTACACATTGCTTAATTGTGACTTCACAAACTGTAACAGACAGTGACACTCCACAGTTTATGACCGATTATGTCAGGCTTCTACGCATCATTGATTCCATGGCTGCTTCCTAAGGTGATACAGATGAAAGGGAAAAATCGGGAGAGAATGTGTGGACAAAATATTGTGAATGGAATTCTTTACTTCGGTTACACTTTCTTTGAATGTAAGTGTATAATGTAAACATGGGAGTGGATTTTTTTTTTTTTTACTTTACGTAAAGAAAATCTGAAACAAATAAAAATCATCTCTTCCCTTATCCCCAGTTCTTTGTTGTTGTCAATTAAATGTTCAGATTTCTGTTATGTTTGTTGGAGACAAGTGTTTCAACATACCTGCCCCATATGCTAAGATTTGTCTCCCAACAAACTTTCAGAAACTTTCGTGATCATGTTTAAAAACTCCACTTTTATATCAACATAAAGCTCTGTAGGGAGTATGTTAATTCATAATTCACTTGACGGTAAAAAGTGATGATGAAAAGAAAATGTGATGACGAAAAGAAAAAGTGCACACTACTTATTGTTTTGTCCATACCCCATCTTCAACACCCCTTCTCATCTCTCTTAATTCCAAGCACAGAACTATCTTAGCAACAAGATGTCGTAACAGTCGAAAGTCTGTGGCATTGCAGATTCAGCACTTCTCACCACCTGCATTGTCACTAGATGTATGTCATTCACAGTCTGAAAATTTGATACATTTCAAGATATTGTCTTAACGTAGCATTAAGTAATTAAAGCATTGTTCTGTCTTTGAATACTGTAAATCTGGTCTTTTGTAAATGAGTGGAGTTTTAACTTCTATTTAGAAGCCAAACTATGAATGACCATCTCTGTAGTGCTGTGTACATCTGATGATGACAAAAACGAGAATAGTAATTTTTTTCTTGTTTCTTTTTTTTTTTTTGCTGTTATTATGCTTCACAAACATAGCGTTGATCCTGGTGCAGTTGATGTGTGTATATGATAAGATTGAGTCTTGTTCAATCTGGGAACGGTACTATACCACACTGCCTCACCTTTAACCAGTATAATATGCTTATGCTGTATTTTGCCATTGTATTGCCAGTTTCCTTGTCATCACTGCATATGTCCACATGGCTCATCAGAAAATCATGTGCTGGACTCCTAAGGTTTGCGTCTTGTAGCAGGCATGATTGACTTGAAGCTGAATGGATGTTTGCCCCAACATTTGGCATCAAGTTCAACATCATGTGCTGCTGGCTTAGAAGCTGAATGACCACCATGCATTGACACCAGGTCATGATCACTTTCATCAAATGAACAAAACTTCCATTTTCATGCTTGCTAATCACAGCAATCTGAATTTGGCCTTCCAGCAAAATTTCTCACATCATCTTTGTTTTCCATCACAGATAAGATGCTTTATTATTATTCTAGCACAAGTATACATGACATTTGTCTTTTTTATATACATTTAAAATTTCATATTTTACTTGGAGTAGATGTTTTAGTCCAGGTATGTTATACAGACTTTTTTTTCTCTCCCAAAGTATTGTGTCAAATATGCCATTCCCACCTTTGTTTTTATATTTGGAAAAAAAAAAAACTTCCTTTACAGCTGCTTTAACAAACCTGTCGTATGATTGTATATTCTGCAGAATGATACCATATTGTTTATTGTGAATGACAATATTCATTGGGAACATCTTGTCTAATTATTCAGGAAAACGATCTGATACTTAGATAGGTAAAGACACATTGTATCATGTAGTCAGATTGAAACAGATCATGCTTTTCTTAAGATCACTGAATGTTTGTCTGTCCGTCTGTCTGGGTGTGCTGTAGGTTTCTTCATCCCTTAAATGGTATCAGATTGGTCTTGCATCCTTTCAGACTTATTTTCCTTGTCCAAATAAATTGCTTTGGTACACATAAACAGATACATGGTCACTGTGTATTATTTTATGTATGCATGCGAGTGCATGTGTATGCATTTAGCCACTAATCAGCGTATTTCTGACATTTAACAAAAACACATTTAGATTTTTCCCCATTAGTTTCTGGGTTTGTTTTTTTTTCGGAAATAGAAATAGAAGGTGTTCATTTTTATGTTTGATTTGACTGACGTAATACCCAGTTTTGACCTGTCATAGCCTTTGTACCAGCAGTCCAGGAAGCACACAAAACCAGGTTGTCTGAATGCAGCCTACTAAAGGAGACACAGTCCTGTAGTATATTCCCATCTTTTCTGTGATGTTCTGTTGTGTCTTTTCTGATCCAATTGACAGATAGCACCATCTACCATTTGTCCTACAAACAACAATTGCTTGGTCATGGAGCCACCAGGACATTGTGTTGGCCAGGCTACAATAATAGTAAATGAATCATAATAGTGATGATGATGAAAAAAAAAAAGGATCATACAACAAAATTGCAGATACTAACAAATTCATCTTAGTAGGCCTGGACACAAAAGATGAAATCCGAATGACATCACCATAAGGGCAGAGCATTATCAAGAACTACAGAATCTGAGACTTTTACAAAATATCTGCTGTTGTCTTTTCATAAAAGTCAATTGCAAATGAACAGAATCCAATGTTTAGAACAGGAGATTTTTTCAGACAGGGTAAAAGGCAGATCTGCTAAACAGTAAAACTCCAGTGGAGTTTCTGTGAGATATTGTGACATCAAAATCCATTCAGAATTGTTGCTGGCTCTCAGCTTTTACAGTATGAATAAAACACACATGATTACACTGGTCCTTTGAATATAAATGACACAATAATGTCTCTTATACGGTGAATTTTCACTCGCAACATGATTACACTGGTCCTTTGAATATAAATGACACAATAATGTCTCTTTTATGGTGAATTTTCACTCAAATTCATTTCATTCACATGAATGAGTCATTCCATGTATTTTTGAGGGACATGAAAGGAGACATGCACAGACAGACAGGAGTAGAGAGACCTTCCATGCAAACAATGAAGATTTGAAATTGTTTTTGCAGTGCCTGCTAAAGAGAAGCTAAGGCTCTACAGTATATACCCAAGCCAGGCTAAACAATGGTTTCTTTCTTCCAGGGGAGGGACATTCAGGCACCAGGGAGTAAATTTCCCTTTTGGGGAATGCTGCATGGTTCTAAAAGAAACATGTGGTTCCAAGGGAAGTTTCATGCTTCCCATAGGCTGTCCAACAACGTTTAGATGTATATTTCTTCCTCTCTTTTACTTTTTTGAAACTTGCCTTTAGGGATTGATGACCTGTACTTGTTTTCTTCTATCATTTGTTGTTTTTTTTGTGTGTTACGTGTTGAAACTGTATAGCTTGCAAGAATTTTAAAGACAGTAATAGACTCTGCTGGAGAGCTTAAAATATCACACTGTGCAACAATCCTTTCATTCTGTTTCATCCTGATGTCAACCTTGCAACACAAAACAACTGTAATGTTGATCGGGCACTGTGCATTCTCTCAAAATGATTTCATCAAATTGAATGACATTTAACTGTGCTGCATCATTCCTCTGATTTAAAACCAGCTGCATTCTTTCTCCCGACAAGAGCTGATCAGGACTGAAATGTGTGGACAGAACAATTTTTCTGAACACAGTGTCTATCCATTGCATACTTAAACCATTTTTACTGTTTAACAGAATATTAATCTTTGAAATGAATCTCTCTCTCGCACTCGCACACACACACACACTTTTAACAATAACTAAAATTTCCTGACCATGTCTGCAGGCGTGTTCTAGTAGCCAATCTGGATGATGCAAAAGACGTATTGAAATAGGAGCTTTGAACACAAAGTGTCATATAGTTTCAGATCAGAATGAAACCCCATGGAGTCATCTTCATCCTCCTCCTCCTCCTCACTAATCATGTATCGAATTCTGTGGCCCTTCTTGCTTTTCTGTGCCAACCTCAACTTAACTTCCCCTTTGTATCTGTGATGAGTTTGTGTCACCATTTTCAGAGTTGGCAAGTCCATGCATTGCAGTGCACCCTCCAGCATTTTGCATGTTGATGGCTTCCTGAGGATTGGTGGGTCTTGGACTGTACAAGGATGATCCTGCATGGTGTGTATGAGGGAGCTGGAATAAGCGGCATGCAAGCAAAGCCTCAAAAAGGGCATGGGAAGAGTTGGAAGGCGCATGCACACGCAAAAAGAACAACCTTAAATAAAACAAAATGCGTACAGAGAGAGTTAAAGAAGGTTTTAAAGATCGGTTGAAAACAAGCAAAAACACACCAAAACAAATGAAAATAGCATCCCATGAAAACGGCATCCCAATAAAGGGCCCAACCACTAGACACTTGAGCCATTCCCCACAAATGAAAAGTGTCTCCCTGCAGAGCTTTTCTTAGATGGTTTCTGATAAATCCTTCAGTATTTTACCAGTTTTATGCACAAAGGACCACAAAAATTAATGATGTACTCATCTGCACATATATGCATCTTGACCATCAAACAATGCTGGAAAACTTATGAATATCCGCCCAAATGTTCTTAAATCATGGACCATGGACAGATGGTAGAAAATAGACACTTCATGAAAACAACCTTGAAAGTAACCCAAACTGACAGAATCTCACACAGAGCAAAGAACTGTGTAAAACCAATGAAAGAAAGGCATAACAATATGCATGGCAAGCACAATGAAGACAAAAACAAACTCATCTTCATGGTCAAGAGAAAAGACTGAATGCAAGCACTACATGCAAATGCACTTCATTACATACAACATTACATACAAATACTGGAAACACTTTATAATTCATTGTTTTTCTATTACCATCAACATCAGTATGTCTTAACTTTTTGTTGTTGTTGTTTTATACCATGGACATCGGTACATTATTTAAAAGATTATGTTGAAAGGGTTCTATGTCTAGCTGTCTTATTTGTTCTGCAAAAGTCAAAAGTGTCGCAGAAAAAATTTTTAAAAAATTACTGCAAATACATACATCCATGCCCATATAATGCAACCTCTAATCCACACACAAATGAATATACACATGAAATTGAGAATTCTCTTAAAAAAACTAATAATGATTGACAACAAACATAATAAAATCAATCATATAAGTATGCATATTAAACATACCTGTGCCAGAAAAAAAAAAAACAAGTCAATTTCACAAGAGGCAATTCCACACCAGTAACAATAGTCTAGCAGTTTTCCTTACACTAAACCAACACCACCATCAAAAATCCTGAAAGGAATGTTTCGATATCAATAATACCCTAGATTCTGTGCTGTTAACACCTATCTTTCTTGTGTGTCTGGCTGCTAGAACATGGATGTCTGTAAGGCTTCGATTGGCTAGTGGTAGCTGGGTGATTTTCACAAGATCAGTCATTTTCGCAGTGTCATTAATGTTGAATTATGCCACTGTGCTGTAGTGGTTACCTTCACAGGCCTATAGGCTGGGAGACTGTGCGTTTGAGTCTCATCTGAGGCCCTTATTCATGAGTGTTTTTTTTTTTCTGCCCCAGCTGGCTCCTTCCAGAATGAAGTGTGCCATGTCCTCAAATGGGAAGGCTGGAACCACAAAGTCTAGTTTCATCCATTTGTATGTCTCTCGGACAGTTGCTCACATTTTCTGACCAACCACTGCTAGTCTTTCGGACCTGGCTGACACCAGGATATAACAGAAAAACATGTAGTACAGCCCTGCATTGTGTTCTCAGGCCAGAATAAAACCCCATTGCATCACTTCATCATCCTAATTCTCACTGATCCTTCAAGTCCTGCACTCCAGCTGACCTCAGTTTTGCTTTCTGCTCTACGTCCACGATGACTTTTCGTGTCTACACATGAGGATCATCAAGTTCTTAGGTTTTGTCTTTGGATGGACACGGTGGTTTCCTCTTGAGGTGGAAGCTCACTACAGCTGTCAGCAACCAATCAATTAGGACTGTCCATAGGTGGTGCCCTGCATGTGTTGAGTCAGAACAGGCACCACTGAACACCACCAAAGTGACACAGGAGTCGTGCAATATCTCCATCGGAGGGGTGCCTTATTATGACCTGGAAGCAACTGCTCCCTATGGACTGTGATGCTGGAGCTGCTCCAGGACAACCTGGGTGTGGCTGTATATATGATTGCTGGAGTGAGCATGGGAGTAAAACCATCACTGGATGGGAGGAAGGATGGAAGGGGGAAGTGGCGCATGGAAGGTGATGACCAAAAAAAAAAAAAAAAAAAGAGAAAGAAAGAAATAAATAAATTATGATGTAGAGTTGAACTGGACTTGGAAGACTTTCACCCAATCTCATAGGCAAAGCTCTGCATATATATGTAGATTTCTCTGTGCTATGTTATGCACATTCTCTTACATCTGTAGGTGGGATTTCCCCCCCTTCTTCTGTCGAGTCAACTAAATTTTCAGACACATGACATAGACACTTCCACAGACACACAATACAGTCATATAGAGACAAGATGTTTCATTTTAATTTTTTTTTTTTTTTTAGAAAGCACTGTAGATATAAACAAAAAGTTTCATCGTTTTCTACAAAAGGTGTTGGCACATCAGAAATCTATCCAGTATGAAGTGCTTACCTGATAGAATCACAAGATCCTTCACACACTGCTGTCTCAAACAATAACCAAATCTGCTTGTTGATCAGTTACTGGGGACATGAATAAATGTATTCTGAGAATGACATTACTGTAATGATTACAATATCATTGCTACGATACACTATATCATTGAAGAAAAAATACATTTAGTGACAACATGCATGTATGTGTTTCTCTTTGACAATTTTATAGTTACACATGGTTTCCTTTGTTGTTTTGTTTTTGTTTTTACATCACTGCCATTAAATCTCCCTACTTGCGAACTCTCGACCATCAAATGAGCTACGATCTTCCAAGTCTGTGTCCACCTGACCCTCCACCAAATCCTCCACCTCCTCTGAATCCACCCCCACCCCCACACACACCCTGCTGTTGCGGTCCCCCTCCTCCTGCTGTCCCCTTCCTCCTCCTCCTCTGTGAACGGGTTCCCTCCTGGCTGGCTTATCTTAGACACCACAAACAGCAGTCCTGCAAAAATCAGTCCTGGGATGCCAAAGAAAACTCCGGCTAGCAGGAAGCCGATGGACACGATGGGCTCAATTGTAAACTGTCCAATGGTGAAGCGAGGAATTCCCAGGGCCAAGAGTTTCTGGTTGAGTGCATCAAACATGGACACTTGCTGTCCTCCTCCCATGTACATGCCTTGTCCCTGCTCTTGGCCATCATCTGCATGTTGCACGAATCCCTGTCAGGAAGCACACATCAAATGTTTGAAAACGAATGTGACTGGTCAGCTGAGTCATTGCCCCCATAAACCAGCTATGTCTGTAAACGTTCTTAAGCTCATCATCGGTTTTTTTTTTTCTTTTTCAAATTGCACTATGCTAAATGCTTTAGGCACAATATATTCACAATTTCCTGTCATCTGTGGGTGAAATCTCCCCACATATTCATTTCAAAATTCCTTTTTCAAACTCTATAAATGTTAAACAGTCAAAATTTAATGACTTTGCGTACAGTTTTGGGGGGGTTTTTTTTTAATCACCTACTCACAAACAAAATGTCTGCTTTTGCAACACAGAATAAGTAAGAACACAGCACACCATACATCCAACCACATTGGTGGCGGAAACTATTATGTGGCATGGTCTGCCAAGATATCGGGAAGCCATGAACATTAGACGATGCAAGCCCAGGAATATAGAGGAGGCAAGTAATATAACTTGGGACACAAACGTCGATGAATTTGTCAGTGGATTTGGCCTGCAAATCTTACCACTTCTTGACTAGCAATAAATTCCCTCTCTCTTTCT
>JADBJO010016378.1:0-2500 GCA_016801955.1 Conus betulinus | reverse complement strand
ATGGGTGCAGATGGAAATGCATTTATGAGTGTATGAATATGACAAGCTACTTTTAAGATGTTGATGCAAATCATCTACAGAGATGCAAAAAAACATTGCCGAGTTTCTCACTCTGCTATTTTAAATCAAATATGTACCAAGACATGAACTTGCCAACGTGTATCATGTGGGAAAAGAGACTATAGATGAAGAAAATGGTTTTGGGAGGAAGAGGAAGCAGCATACAGGGAAGGGGGCAGAAGGGAAGGGGTGAAATGAAAAAAAAGGAAGTTAAGAAATGTTGGAGGAAAGAGGGGACATGCTGTAAGCCTAACATAATAACATGTTACATAAGTGCACCTGTTTGTGACTCGCTGTTTGCCTTTGCTTGTGTGGTGTGTGTGTGTGTGTGTGTGTGTGTGTGTGTGTGGTGTGTGTGTGTGTGTGAGGTGGATGTGTATATGTGTGTGTGTTTGTTGTGTGTGGTGTGTGTGTGTGTGTGTTTGGTGTGTGTGTGGTGTGTGTGTGTGTGTGCGCCAAGTCCGTGTGTACATGTGTGTGTGTGTTTGTGTGTGGTGTGTGTGTGTGTGTGTGTGTGTGTGTGTGTGTGTGTGTGTGTGTGTGTGTGTGTCTAGGTGTGTGTTGGGTGTCTGTGTGTCTGTCGTTGTGTGTTGTGTGGAATGTGGTGTGTGGTGTGTGTGTGGTGGTGTGTGTGTGTTGGTGTGTCTGTGTGAAGGAGTGGTTGGGTGTGTGTGTGTTGGTGTGTGTGGTGGTGTGTGTGTGGGTGTGTGTGTGGGTGTGTGTGGTGTGTGTGTGTGTGTGTGTGTTTGTGTTGTGAGAGAGATGAGAGAAGGAGAGAGTGATGTGAGTGAGAGAGAGAGAGGAGAGCACTAGCAACGAGAGTGTATTCTTCTACAATTCTGTACTATACATAAGACACCAGCTTTCATGTACATCATTTAGAGAATCAGTAGAGGTAGGTACAGATCTATTTGTGGCAGTCACTTGTTCACAAATGTTGTCAGCACTTTTTTTCTTTAACAAACATCTACAGAGCTTGCCCTGACTTATCCTAAGTTTTTAGCTTGGTTATCTAAAGATTACACATGCGTGGGAATGTACATGTCCCTAATTTAAGTCAAACACTCAGGCTCATAAACCGTCTTTCGATGTTTCCAGTGCTGGTCCAGAAGACTTTTGAAGGTATTCAGCGAAGGGGGCTGCGACCACCTTGTCTGGCAAACCATTCCAGCAGGAGACCACTCTGTGGGGAAAAAAAATTCGATCTGATATTTATTCTTGATCTCTGCTTCTGCAGTTTCAGAGAATTTCCCCTAAGGTCAGTGGTAGTAGCTAATTTGAAGACAGGAGCACTTACTTTATAGTAGCCGTTCAGATATTTAAAAACTTCAATGATGTCGCCTCTGAGTCGTCTGTGTTCTAGGCTTGGTAAATTTAGTACCTTTAGTCTCTCTGAGTAAGGTCCTGTCTTTCAAATGGCTGAGTAGTCTGGTTGCTCGGCGCTGCACATCTTCTATTTCTCTGCAAAGTGTTTTCTGGTATGGCTGCCATACACAATGCCCATACTCTAACAGTGGACGTACAAGACTTTTGAACAGCTGGCTGAAAGTCCGTTCCGAAAGAAAATCGAAAGATCTCCGAATCAATCCCACTATCTTGTTGGCTTTAGCTGTGACTTGTGCCACATGGTCTTTAAAAGTGAGATTTTCATCTATTGTTACTCCCCAGATCTCTTTCCAGTTTGCTTTCGGCCAGTGATGTTGTCCTCCGTTCTCCTTCTTCAGTTTTTCCATTCATGCTGTATGATGCTGCTGATTTCTTATTTCCTAGCTTCAGAACACTGCATTTTTGTGGATGGAACTTTAATTGCCATTTATCTGACCATAATTGGAGTTCGTCCAGATCAGCTTGCAGCTCCTTTGCTCCCAACTCAGTATCTGTTCTTGTAAATACCTTTGTGTCATCTGCGAACATCTTTACAGAAGTCTTGACCTTGCGTGGTAGATCATTTATGAACATGACGAAGAGGAGTGGACCAAGAACGCTACCTTGAGGAATACCACTTGTCACTTCGGCTTCTTGTGATTTCACACCGTTAACTACAACATTTTGCGTCCTGTTGGTTAGGAAATCTTCAATCCAATTCAAGGCTTTTTCCTGTATTCCTAATGCTGAAACCTTTGCTAGGAGTCTATAGTGTGGTACTGAGTCGAAGGCTTTCTGGTAGTCCATGTATATGATGTCAACACTACCTCCCTCATCAATAATGTCTGTCCAGGTATCCATGACTTCCAGCAGTTGCGTAATACACGACCTTCCTGGAACAAAGGCCATGTTGGTCTTGACTGATCAGTGAATTTTTCTGTAAGTGTTCCATGACTTGCGTTCGAACAATCTTCTCCATTACCTTACAGACAACACAGGTCAGACTTACAGGTCTATAATTGCTCTGTCTAAAATCACTTTATGTGAATAGACGTTAAATTGAAGAACGAACGAA